>JADHKT010000036.1:225298-240767 GCA_019925285.1 Graphium sp. VPRI43844 | reverse complement strand
TCTTGACGGATGCAGGCGTCTTACAGGCCTCGCAGACCTCACACGCCCTCCCGCAAACTTATCAACCATCACCTTCGTCGGCGACGGCGACGGCGAGCAGTCACGACACACGAACGACACCCGTGTTGGGAGAAGTCGTGTTTTCTGATGTCGCAAGAAAGCCCAAAGAAGATCAACCGACAAAGCGCCAAAAGCTAGATAAAAACGACGGCAAGCCTGCCGACACCCAGACGACAGTATAATGACGATTTCGTAGTAATGCGACAAGGGTGGCATTCTTCCTCTCTTTTAAAGAGGAGACAGTCACAGACGATACACGATGTGTACAAGTATACGATGCAATGATTAATGATTAATAAATGATTCGTGACTCAAGGAAGCACCTATATATTATTCTTCAGTCAGCCAACTCACGCCTTATCAATGCGTGTACTAGTCGAGGGGGCGCATTGGAGAACAGTCACCTCGAAAGGTGCATATTCTCAGATGTTTCTTCGAGATTCTGTTGAAGCTTGTGGTGGAGTCAGGAATTGGATGACTCAGCTTTTTTTTTTCTCCTGACCCCGGCTCTCTTTGTGGTGTGACGTCCGTTGGGTTCGATTTTTTTTGACGCCAAAAATTTGCCTATTCAAAAAACGTCCTGTACAATCTGGCCAGTCTGGACAAATCTTAGCCAACCAGGTCAAATAATATCCCTTAATATATCGGGTTGCATTTCTTGACTGAAATGCAGTAGATTCAACGACATAAAGCCGACTTATAATACACAGCATCCCCTCCCCCGAGCTCCGACCTCCCTCTAATCACCCACCCGCATAGCTTCCGATATGTTATCACGAATCGCCAGAGTCCCGCAAGTGCGGTCAATCGCATCGGCAATCTCTAGATCCCGGCCGGTCTCCTCACAATGGACCCGTGGATTCGCAGATGACAAACGCCCCTCCCTCAAGGGCGCCGATGTCTACAAGACCAAGCCCGCTACCCAGAAACCAGCCTCAGCCCCCAAGACCACCCCTACACCCAGCTCAGAAAGCTCGCCTTCTGCCACAGAACCCGAAGCTTCTTCTACGAAACCAAAACTTCCCGAAGAGGGTGCTGCAGCGGAGGAAGAGAAGCCCGTCTCTTTCGACAGCCTACCAGATCTTACACAAGGTATTCCGTCCACACTAGAGTACGAATCAACGGGAGCTACTCGCTCTGCACTCACGGCTGTCCCCGAAGCCAGTGGCCGAGGTGGTCGAGGCAAAGGCGAGCTCCCGTCGTCGGCCTACATCTCGTCCACCGATAGAAACCGCGACAGGACTGCACGATGGGGTTTGGCGACTACGCTCGCCATGATAGTCGGTGGCGCTGCCTACATGGGCCGAAACTGGGAGGACGAAGAAGAAGCTGCGAAACACCCCGATGCACCCAATGGCTGGGGCATGGGCCTTTGGTGGAAGCGGTCCACGACCAGATGGAATGACATTGTGACGTACTACCAGGAGCCGGCTTTCGATAAGCTACTACCCAAGGTCGACCCGCTACTCGAGAAGCCGTATACCTTGTGCATCAGTCTCGAAGACATGCTCGTACACAGCGAGTGGACCCGTGAACACGGTTGGCGAGTCGCCAAGCGACCTGGAGTGGACTACTTCCTGCGTTATCTCAGTCAGTATTACGAGCTGGTCCTCTTCACCACTGTCCCTGCAGCCATCGCCTCTCCCGTTGTCGCCAAGCTAGATCCTTTCCAGATCATCATGTTCCCGCTTTTCCGTGAAGCTACCAAGTACAAGGATGGCGAGTTTGTCAAGGTAAGCTTTTCCCCCACCTGATCTTCTGTCCCCGCTCAGCATTTCTGTTTAATGTGCTGACCTGTTTCCTTCTCAGGACCTCTCTTACCTTAACCGCGACCTGTCCAAGGTCATTATCCTTGACACCAACCCAAAGCACGTGAGCGCCCAACCCGAAAACGCCATTATCCTCCCCAAGTGGACAGGTGACTCCAAAGACGACAGCCTGGTCGCCCTCGTTCCCTTCCTTGAGTACATCCACACGATGCAGTACAGCGATGTCCGCAAGGTCATCAAGTCCTTCGAAGGCAAGCACATCCCCACCGAATTCGCCCGCCGCGAAGCCATCGCCCGCGCCGAATTCCAGAAACAACTCGCCACGCAGAAGCGTGCCAAGGCCGGCTCGGGAATCAGCGCCCTCGGCAGCCTCCTCGGCCTCAAGCCCTCCAACATGAGCATGATGGTGAGCCCCGACGGCGAACCATCGGCCAGCGAAGCCTTTGCCCAGGGCAAAATGATCCAGGACATTGCGCGCGAGCGCGGCCAGCGCTACTACGAAATGCTCGAAAAGGACATTCGCGAAAACGGCGAGCGTTACCTCAAGGAACAGCAGGCCATGATGGAGAAGCAGCAGCAAGAGGCCATGGCCGGCATGATGGGCTCGCTAGGCAGCATGTTTGTCCCTCAAAGCGGCGACGCCGCATCTTCCAGAACCCCTCCCTCCAAATAAGTCTCCCTGACCTTGACTTCAATCTCCCCTGGGACTTCTATTCCGCCCAGTCCGCTGTGAAGATGCTCCCAAGCACAGTTCACATCATATGATTCGGTTTCCCACAAAATGATAATACCATCTAATCCACCCCATAAGGCACCCAATGTCCACAGGGCCACCACGTCCTCTTTAGACTTCCTTTCTATCCCCTTCGTTTATTTTCTTTTTTTTTTTCGTCCTTTTTTCTTTCATGTACACAACAGATCTCCTCTTTACTCTCTTTACTCTTTATGTGCGACGTGGGATGGGGCGGAGCAGAAATAGAAGCGAATGTCTTTTTCCTTCCTCTTCTGGATTGCCTATATGGGTTATAGACTGACGCTGTGGAAGGGAACCAACGAGCTGAAAAAAGAAAAACGGCGAGAGGAAGAGGAAGGAAAAGGCTTTTCCTGAAATGTTTACTGTATTATAGGCGGCATCTGTAAAACAAATGGAGATGACGATATTTCGTTTTGTTTTGGAAATCTTTCTTTGCTACATGTTATTTATTCTTGAGGGGAGAGACTTCAGCTTTTCACATAAGGTAGATCATGGGCCAGCCATAGATTAATTGGGATATGATATTTTTCAATCAAACTGTAGAGTATATTCTCCCCACCTCCCAAATTCTTTAAATCCAAACTCTGAGTGACAACGATTACCGAGTTCTCTTCCATTAACATCGTTTTCCAATGGCAACAAGAAGATGTTCTCCTGCGAAACGAGACCAACAACAGCATATCGCGGGTAATCCTGTTCATTTGCATTGTTGCGCCGATAACAGCAACCTCGGCACGAGTTTCTCAAGCTCAGGGGAACAGAAAAGATAACCAAGCCAACAAGGTATTAAAAACAAAGGGAAAACAAATTGGGCATGCTATGAGAAAAGGAACGCGAGAAACGATAAAAGGCAGTTTGTTGGTCCATTACGGGAGACTTCCGGGCGGTTTGGTAGTGCCACTACCAGTCCCGCTTCCGGTTCCACTTCCCGGCGCCGGAACGGCCGCCTCCGCCTCGTTAAATGCAGGGAACTGCCTGCAATGTTCGCAGACGGGATTGGTTGCACATTGGAAGAATCTTTTAGTTTGAAATTAGCAAGCAATTTTGGTATCGGGAAGAAGCAAAAATAACGTACTGGTCGTCGGTCAAGACATTCTTGTCACACAAGCACTTGTCGGGGTACATGGCTTGACACTCTGGGGGTAGCGAGGCGGCTGCGGGTGGCAATGGAACAGATGGGTTGCTGACTGTGGCGATAGATGTCGATTTCACTGGGGGAGGTTTTTGTACCGGAGGTAGAGGCGGTTGTGCAGTGATGGGAGGTAGCGGAAGTGGGGATGCAGGAGGCGGCGCTACGATAGGAACAGGAGTCGGCGCCGGAACTCGGATCGTCGAGCGAACCAATGTGATGGTAATGGTTTTACGGATAGGATTTGGCGGTATGGGAATAGGTGCATTGACTTGAGCCAGAGGCGCCGCCGCGACAGAAAAGAAAAAGAGCGTGATGGGGAGGAGGACGGATGACGGATGCATTATGGCGGTGGTGGATTACTGCCGGGTTTCCTGAGGCGGCAGTCAGAGGTTGAATCGGTAAGTGCAGCCAATTTTCTGAGGGCCTGGCTTGTTTCGATGGTGCTAATAGAGCGATAGAGGCTTCAAATTGTAGACTCGTCAAAAGAGGAGGGAAGACTTTGGGCCGTGTAAGAGAGTTGAAAATCCAAGAAGTTCCAGAAATGGAGATGGCGAACGGAGTAGTGGGATCTAAGAATTGTTAGACCAAAAAGAAGCACATCGAAAAGAAAGAAAAAGGGTACAACGCAGAATGGTTGGGTAATGGTTAATGAAAGAAGAAGAAAGGATAGCAATACTCTCTGGCCTCAAAAGAAAAAAAAACTGTTTCGTCTCGGGTGCTGAAGGTGTGGTTGGGGAAGGAGGGAATCAAGGTCGAGGAAGTAGATCGTTCCTACCAAATGTTGTAAGTGGGCAATTTCTTCCCAGTTTTTAAACTGTCTTTCTTGACCGGGACTTTGTTTCTGCTTTCTTTCTCTTTCACTATGATTTCTGTCCTCTCAAATATCCTTCTTGATTTTTTTAAATTTAGATTTTCGGGTTGGGATGATTTATCCTAAAATTAAGAGAGAGATCTTTGGTTCTTCACTCCTCTTTATATATTCAATTTCCGCTCCTCCTGCCACCCCTGAACTTCGCCTCCTCGTTTTTCATCGTCATATCACTGACAACAACGAGACGTATGATTCTCGGTTTCTCGCCTGCTCGTCTCCAATGAATCATCTATCAGGTCTTCATTGTCTTGTGTGCACATATGTGTTACCTATTTTACCCGAGACTATCCAAACCCCGCCAGCAGCAACTGCCTACCCCACGGCTGATTGGGCTCTCCTGTACGACTTCGCCGTTGGACAAGCTACTAAATCCTAAGACGAGGCCGGTTCTGTACCTCCTGTCTGTTCTCAGCCACGTCTGCGTTTGACGACTTGGCTGACGCAAAAGCAAGCGACAAATCCATGACAACAGCACTGTCTGGAGCTAGAGTTCGTATGCCCAGTGTAGTTTGTTCAAGGCGACGTCCAACAAGCATGCGCCCTGGATGACTACAAGGTCGCCATGTTAATGCTACTGGTTCCGTGTCAGAGCTAGAGCTATTGCACAACTTCATCTGAATCACCAGCCTGCGCGATCTGGAGATTTTCTTCGCTATGACACACAGAGGAGGCGCAAGTTGAAGATGCAACAAGAAAACTTACGCTTTGCACGTGTGCACCGCCAGTTCCTGTGCGACTTGCTGGGGTCCTGAGCGATAAAATGGATTGTAGCAACTAGTTACGAGCTCTTTGAAAAGGGCAGGTGACTCTAAACGTGACGACAGCAGTGGCATGTGGTTTATTGAATGTACATGGGGGTGTACGTGTAAGTATATATGTGTGTGTGTCTATACACCATCCCGAGGGCTGGGATGCCAGGTCAGCTTGTGACCGCTCCTACGAAGAGCTCTGCAAACCCTATTTCCGGGTTTACACTAACAATTCCAACAATACTTTTTACCTGCCTTGGTAGGATATACGGTTGCATCATGTTAACTTACGAAGCCAGCGTTCGTATGTTCTGCTGGGCCATCTTCAACGATGACACGTCAAGGATATGCCTTCCATGATATTTTTATAACTGTGTCTATGTGTCTATATACTTTGGAACGCATGTGCTCCGTACTTCTGTACAACTTGTGCAGTCTGTATTAATTTGGCCTCTGAAGCCGATGGCAAAGGCTCGGTTGGATGACTTGCGCCGGCCGTTCTTGGAACACCCGGCCGCGAGTTGGCAACTCAGAATCTCATGAACCGGCCCTTTTATTTACTATGGGAGTACAAGAGGTCTTTTAAGCGACCGGAAATCCATGGCATTTGGCTGTCCTTTACGGCAGTTAAAATATCGTCGTATAAAGTCTGCCCATCCAGCCTTGAAGCCAGGCTTACATCATCTGATTACCCGCCAGTCATCCTCCTCCTGCTCACCATAGGTCAAAAGAAGGGCTTGCATGGTCGCACGTTACCAACCTCGTTAGCCTTTGTCACTCCATAGTCAAGAGACTCGTGAGATTGTGATACGAATTGGTGTAAGGGGACGCCCAGCCACCCAAGGGCCATTCCCGAGACACAGCACTGCCATTTCTAAATTTAATCACTCACTTCTGATTCGGACTTCAGCGCTATTCACTCGCCTAAGTTCTTTTGCTCCCCTCAGTGTCTCAGTATTGGGATGGGAAAAAGCAGAACACCCAAGACTTCGAAACTCTCGTGGGGTCGTGGGGGGGACAGTGGATGCCGATCTAAAGAGGCTGGGAAGCGATCATGGAGCACAGAAGAGAACCAGCTAAGATTCCATGGCGATCAGCACCGGTCATAGCCTGCTGGAAACTAGTGGTGCGTTCTACAAGCTCGTCATGACCGGCTTACGTGCAAGGGTATGATATGATGCGACTCCGATGACGGGGATAGGAAGAAGTTTCAAACGAGGAAGGTTTCTATTTTTGATTACCATGCTATGCTGCCAAGAAGAAATAGAAAATGGCTCGTAGAGAAGAAAAAAGAGAACAGTGACATGAGAAAAGGGAACGAAAGAGGACTGGCTTTTCCAAGATTGGAAGAAAAGTTTACATGTGGTGATAACAAATAGAAAACGTCATCCTTTATGCCAAAAAAAAAAAAAAAGATATCAAAAATCCTCCCAAGAAGGAACATTTCAACTCGCGTCAGAATCCTTTTTCTTTCCCGCGCCCGCAGGAACCCGTCCCGAAGACGTGTCCAACAAATCTACACCCGACACCATCCACACGAGGCCCAACAAAACCTTGAGCACAACGCCAATGCAGATAATGAGATCAGCAACGTGAACGAACCACCAGACATGCTGTTTCCCAAGCGGACAGCTGGCATACTCGGCGCGCCACGCCCAAGCCTCCTCGTCGAACCAGAGACTCAAGAGTCCCGCGTTGCCGCCAAAGTCGCCCATCATGCTGCGAACGGTAATTTCGCGGAGACCGGGTAGGTCCGGTTTGTCAACTACGTCGTTGATGACTGCGTGCTGCCACTTTTGCGTTTGCCAAGTAGATTCGGTGCCGTTTGTCTGGTTGACGAAGTGGTACGTCAGACAACCTTCGTGGTCGTGGCCGTTGAGGATGATGCCCGGACGGCCGTATCCTTTTCCTGGGGCGTCGGGGTTGCTGCTTTTGCCAAAGATTCCTTCGAGGAAGCCGAGAGAGGCGTCGGATGAGAGTTGGTTTTGTTCGCGGAGGCCGCTTCCTTCGGATTCGGGGTAAAAGTCGAAGAATGGGTCGTCGACGCAGATTCCGGAGGGTTTGTAGAGGGGGATGTGGGTGAGGACTACGGTGTAGTGGCCTTCGTATTCGACGGCCGTCGCGGTGTCGATTAGGTCGTTGATAAAAGAGTAGGTTTCGTCTTGTAGGGAGGTGACTCTGACGGGGGTGTCAAGGTTCATGCCGTTGAGGACGACGATGCGTAGTTCGGGGACGAGACGGACTGATTCTGGGTTTGTTTCTTCGTGGAAGAGCGTGGCGTTGAGGGCGGGGTCGGTGACGGGCAATTCGAAGCGGAGTTCGTAGTTGACTTTTCCAAAGGCGCGTTCGAACCGCTCAATGTGGTCTTCTGTCAAATCGCCGGCGTATCCAATGTCATGGTTGCCCACAACGTTGATGATTCTCTTGCGCCATGGCGTCGTGTACTCGTCGGCCGAGGGACCTAGATAGGCCGCGATATCGTACTCGAGCGACGGGCGCGGGGCCAGTTCGTCCGGGACGCGCTCGGCACCGCGGAAGACACGCTCCCAATACCTCTTTGCACGGCGGGAAAACTCCTTGTCGTCGATCCACTGGCTGCCGACAAGGTCGCCTAGAACCGTCACGTGGGTAGGGCGCGTCCACCAGTCGATGGTGCGGTAGATGTGGGCGAGGTAAAAGTCATTGCCGAGGAGATCGATGCGCTTTCGTATCGAGTCCAGTTCGTTGACCAAATCGTCGAACCAGAAATCGACCACGTCGTGGAGGGCCTGTCGCGTGCGGTAGCGGAGAGAGGGCTGCTGCGAGCGAAACGTGACCTGCTCGACGAAGCTGCGCAAATGTGGCAGCCGAGGTCCCCACGTATTAGGAATGGACGTGTCGCCTTCCAATTGCGGATCGCCGAGAGCAAGGAGTCGGAACGGCGCGAGCACACTTCCCTCGTCGCCCGGCGTAGGAAGCGGTAGGCTGAAAGGAAGACGTTCGGCTAAGGCGCCGCCGTAAATGGATGCATGGCGCTGGGCCGTGTCGAGGAACGCAGCGCGCGAACTGCTCTCGTCTAGTCGTTCGTGGCTGGAGGGGTAGTCGGTAGGTAGAGGGAATGCGCAGCCGCCGAATACCGGGTAGAGGTAGAGGTATGTCGTCCATGCTATGGCCAGCGGGACGAGGAGAGGGAAGACGAGGCGGAGGCCATGGCGGAGAAGGGCCACGAGGAACATGTAGTTATCGCATGTGGTTGCCCCGGGTTGTGCTTGGAGAAGGGCTGTCTAGCGCGTGCGCCTAAGTTGGGGTGTGGTGAGGTTGTGTGTTCTATACAAATAAGAGAAGTTTGGACGGAGATCAATTCGGGTTTTTTTTTTCTTCTCATGAAGTTAGATGAGATGGGGCGCCGCTATAGTACATGTGAAAAAGGTGAAAAAGGGGGGGTTCATTTCTCAGACCCTGAATTTTTTTACTCCGTCTATGAAGCCCTGTAAAATTACCGGCATCTGTAAACAACAGGGGACTAAAACATGCCAAGGCGTCCATACACAATAGCCCGATAGCGTAGGACTTTGTACTTTGGCCACGAGAAGGGGGAAATAATACATTGCAATTGCAATTTAATTGGTATTCCATGATCTGATCTCCAAGACAAGTTCATCATGAATGGGGCCTTCTGAGGTAGAACAGCGACCAATTTCTCAGCCAAAATAGGTCACTGATTGACGCATTTTCTTCGAAATCCCACGACACACATGGAAATCTAGAACAAAGTCCTTTGGCATCGACAATGAGGCACCCGTAAGATGACCAATCCTTCTTTGCCTGACACGTCATGCGCCGGATCCTCACAGACTCGGCACGCAATCTTCACAACCCGGAAAGATGGCTGCAATCTTGACTAGAGAAATGAAGGCAAGCTGGCCGAAATCGAACGTAATCATGGACAATGGAGAAAGTTTCATGTGGATAAACTGAGCGCACTGATATATCTCAAGGGCGTAGGTATGCTACTGCGTCTATAGCTTGCGATACGTTATCTCGATGAGAATGATAGGAACAAAAGCCCTTAGTTTCCGCCTCCCCGTTGCCAGCCTGGCCACAACCCTGTCTCAGGCTTCCCTTACTCTGGTGATCTGGTGAACTGGGATATGCGAACCAATGTGATCTTGAGTGCACTTGCCATGCAATCATGGGACTGGTATGTGCTGTTCATTATTTTTATTTTTTTCGAATGTCAGCGCAATCATGCTCGGCCGTGCGTCTCGAGCGGCAAGCGGCCGAATCTCTAAAGATACTGGCCTGGTCCAAGACCCAAGGGCATATCAACCCGAGGCCCTCGACAAAACCAAACAATGAATCGTAGCTGCAGCGGGTATCAATATGTTTTTTTCGCGTGATGCTAGGTATCCTTCGGAACATTTTCTTTCAACTCATTCTGTTGGAGCTTCCTCCTCATAAGTCGGCCAGTCAACAATGAATTTTGGATCCGATCCGTCCTCAGGAAGCACGGCGAATGCGAGCGTCATGTTATTCTTGATTCCACTTTTCACGAGAATATTGTCGTCGTCCACGCGGAGTTGCTCCCAGCCTTGGGCCGGGTCATGTTGGCTCTTCATGCGAGCATAGCCAAACCGTGGCTTCTCGAGCGGGATCTCGGTGATGCCTTCGGAGGTCTTGAGTTCGCTTCCCGGGTATCTCTCTTGGAGGATCTCGAACAAGGCCGTGTTCAGGTCTGAGAAGGGCTTGAGGGAGTCGATGAAGAGGAAGATGGTGTGGATGCCATGCTTCAGGCGTAACGTGATGTCTGTTTGTTCGACCTGTGAGGAGATGGACGTTAGAAGTCTAGGTGAGAAGAGATGCTGTCTTTACGAACCATTGTGAGATACTGCTGGGTGGTTCCAGAATAGAGCGGCCGGTTGATGTGTCGAGCAGTGTTGCTATTCCTGGACTCTTGAGCACTTGTTGAAAATGCTAAAGAAAGGCCCCGCCGTGATCAAGCGCACGTTGAGGGGCAGTGGGGCTGACCACCAACTTTGTTTAGTGGCAGCTGCCAGGAATCTGCGTACAAGTAGTACTTCGTCATATCGCCATCTTGCGATAGAATATACTCCGTGTTCGTGTAAATTCATAAGCTATGGTTTGAACTTTACAATTGTCTTATGTAACATATCGTGGTCATAGGCTCACGAAATTAGGAACTTATAGAACAATACGGAGTATACGGAGTACTCCGTACATCGTAATTCTTCCACACATTGAAACGGGACAAGAATTTCAACAATGCTTTTGGTTTAAAGGGCGGGTCTGAATCAGCATTTCAAAGCAACCAAGCACAAGACTTGCTCTAAGCAACAGCAACACTATCCTGACAACACGCCGACGGCTATATATCCTACAGATGTCATGATACGCATTAATTGCAGGTTCAATTGAGATCTTGGTTCCAACATTTTACATTTAAATGAGTTGAGTGGGGGTCAGAACAGAAAAGAAAGTGACGTCTGGTACGAGATCAGCTGACCACGCGAGAATTCAATTTTGGGGATGTGAGCAATCTCGAAATCTATTCAATTCAAACTCCACAACGAAGGAAATACCACTTAGCCACACATCACCCAGCATCGATCGAAACAACACTTTTATATGCAGTCTCCACACAGATTTACAATGGAACCGGAGACTCCTCGACCGCAGGACGTACCGGGTCTAAGGACTGCAGAGCGCCATGACTTCCCCCGACTGTCGTTATCATCCCCAACCCGCATCATTCTAGCTACCCTGAGCTCCTCAGCTCTAGGTATGTTCCTCGGACTGTACCAGGGCGGTAAGATGGCGCAGCTCCGTTTCCGCGCTGAGCATGCGCACAAGATGCCGACGACTACGACCGACTGGTATTTTTATCACAAAAGCAAAAACTACCATGCTGCGCAAGGAGGGTTGAAAGAGGGTCTCAAGATGAGCGGCAAGCTCGGTTTATGGACGACCATTTTTTTCAGTCTAGAGCATACCCTGGATGTCTACCGGGGAACTGCGGATCTATTGAATACGGTGGTTGCGGGCTTGACGGTTTCTGGCGGGTTCAGTCTCTGGAGTAAGTTGATTCCCTTTTTTTTTCTTTTTCTCTCTCTCAACGGGGAAGTGGGGATTTTGGTCTTCTTTTTATCTCTCTTCTCTCTTCTCTCCTCTGACTTATGAACCGAATCCTACAGACCGCTTTCCTTTGACGATGGCAGCACGAACGGCGAGGTACGGCTTAATATTCGGACTCACATACGGCGGTATTCAGGACGTGCTCAGCGTGGCACGTGGACGCCCCGTTAGCTATGTTGAATTCGTTCGTCGCCGATTCCGGGGACAAAAGGATGCAGACGACGGCCCTCTTTTACAATAAAAACTTTATTGCGCCTTGATCATGCATTATACTCCGTCCACTATGCAACTTCGACTCCGATTTTTGGATTTGCCTCCGATTTTTGGATCTGACTATGATATTGGATCCCACTAGCACGATGCTTGTTTTGCCGATGCCAGCCATGCGGCCGTCGCCCCATATCTCAAATGGGTGGGCTTAGCTTCTGGGGACAACAGGCCTGGCCTTTCGCTGTTGGTTGCTTAAAATGAATTCCCGAAATTTTAGGCGCATTCAAGCGGCTACGGACTCTTGCAGTGGTTGGACCCTGCCGCTTGAGTCCATTTCTTACAGACGGCTTTGTTTCGTACAGAGCGCATGGCATATATTCCCAATTCCACATGCTCGTCGGATTCGGTGGGTGACGTACACAAGGTCGATCCTTCAACCAACACAAACAACTACATGCTTTTCCCTTCCGCAATCGGCTCTCGAAAATATCTTGGCCACGTCGCTCTTGGGTCTTCAAGAATATAATAAGCAACCCGGTAAACCTCACCAACATACTCGTACAGAGTGGATTAGTAGGAGGAAATATCCACAAGCTTCCCATTGGCCAATTTACTCCTCAAAGCTCTTGAACCCCACCACGGCTACTTTCGGCTGCCGTGATATCCACGTGAGACGACTGACGCAACGCTCATCCTGTTTCGCCACAAGGTTTCAATCCTCATCGTCAAATCACCCATTGCGCATTAACTACCTGATAGTACTCCGTACACCAGCCAAGTGCCCCCCACATTCACACCATCTTCTATTGCCGGCTTAATCGGCCTTGATAAGAGTGTAACAAATTAGCGAGGGGTCATTCGTCCATTTCGTGTGCAAATTGCACCAGGCTACTGGTTGGCGTCGGATATTGCTTGTACGATTCGCCCTATGCCCTCCTTTGTACCTGAACCACCCCTCTACTATATATATCTGTCTCGTCATGTCGTCGTGTGCATGTGCCATAGAGATCCTAGAATTATATGAATCAACTCTTTCCTATCTCTTCATTTTACAATCTACTCTGATAGCGACTGCGTCTAACTAATCCCATGTCGTCAGGACCTTTACGCTCCAGCCTGTATGGGCGTGGACTCAGCGGCTCACTTTCAATTTCCGCAATACGGACAACACCCGCGATACAAATCCCAGTGCTTCGTAGGAATACTCCTCGGCGATCTATCGCAACAGCAGGGAAAATGACTTCTCGCCAAACTATCCACACATCCACAAACAGGGCCGCGAGCCCAGCTGTCCTCGACGATGGCGGATTCCAATCACCACCTCAACTTTCCCCCGAGGACCCCAAATCCCCAACATCTAGCAAACCCCTCGCCGTCCTCCCTCTGTCCTCCCTCCTCCGCTCCATCGTCATTACAACCATGTCGTCATCGCGACTGTTTCTTCCCCCATCATTGGCAATAATGTCCTTCCTAGCCAACACAACGAACCCTCTCTTCTCTTCTGACAGCAATCCCATTCTGCGGTTCTTGGTCAAGCACACAATTTACGCGCAATTCTGCGCTGGTGAAACACCTGCTGAGGTTGCCAAGACACTTGCAAAGTTGAAGGCCATGGGATTTACCGGCGCCATTTTAAGTTATGCGAAGGAGGTTGTCTTGTCGGAGGAACAGAAGAATGCTCTTTCTTCGCTAAAGAACATGGATGAGGCAGCAGTGGAAGAACAGGTGAAGGAGGAAATTCAACCTTGGGAGACGGGTGTTTTGGATACCTTAAAGGTCGCCGCCCCTGGTGACTTTGTTGCTCTCAAGTAAGTCGGACCACCACATTCATCCTATCTCAAAAAAAGTTCTCTCATACTAACACTCCGAAACTTCCAGGTTCACAGGTGCCGGCCGACAGGCCCTCTACAGCCTAGCAAATAACCTCCCCCCACCAAAGCCCCTCGCAGCGGCAATGGAAAACATCTGCACAGAGGCAGAAACCCGCGGAATCGGTCTCCTCCTAGACGCCGAACAGGCCTCCATCCAGCCCGCAATCGACAACTGGACCCTAATCTACTCACGAAAATACAACAAGACACCAGGGAAGGCACTCATCTACGGCACTTACCAAGCCTACCTAAAGTCCGCACCCGAAGTCTTAAAATCCCACCTCCAAACAGCCGAAAAAGAAAACTTCACCCTCGGCGTGAAACTCGTCCGCGGAGCCTATCTAGGCTCCGACCCCCGCCACCTAATCCACGATACAAAAGCCGACACCGACAAGGCATACGACGACATCGCCCACAGCATCCTGACCCAAACCTGGAACTCCGAATCCGGAACCATGGTCGCTTCAACGCCGTTCCCGCAAACAAGCCTCATCATCGCCACGCACAACGCCGATTCCGTACGCAAAGCACAATTGCTCTGCCGAAAAGGCGAAGCCAAGGTCGATGCAGTCTTTGCACAACTTCAAGGCATGGCCGATGAAGTTTCGTGCGAGTTGCTTCGTGCGGGCGGTTCCTCGGTGGCCGAAGACGCCGGTCCCAAGGTCGCCGCGTACAAGTACCTGGTTTGGGGATCAACGGGCGAGTGCATGAAGTACCTGCTCCGACGGGCGTATGAGAATCGGGATGCGGTGCAGAGGACGAAGGATAGTCGGGATGCGGCGTGGAAGGAACTTGCTAGGCGTATTCGTGGCCTCGTTGGCCTTGCATAATGGCGAAGTGGTTTACTGTTTATTCTGTCTTTATGTTTGGACGTCTTGCCCTTTGATTTCTTTTGGTAATCGTCTTGCGAGCGGTTCCTGCCCTTTTATCCACGATTCTCTTTTATTTTCCGTATGGTTTCATCGAGCCTATCGTACAGTGCTTCACGTTTTGCATTAATGCACAGCTGATACATAAGTTATTCATCATGTAAGCAAGGTCCTATCTCGTGACTACCCTCCTCTTTTGGATTGGTCCTCAACCAGCCAGGGACACTATATGTTGTCCTCTAAACTTTGTTTGCTGCTGTTCACGGAAACATTTGAAACCGCCAATCGCCACTGGTAGCTACGCCCCTCGCAACGCCATAGCACCTAGAACCAGGGCTTCGAACTCTGAGGTTCTCGCCTTTTCATCTAGCTTGTCCAGGCGTGCTATCCCGTTCAATTTGTAATACTTGCGTACACGTGGCCAATCCGTCAGTGTAGAGAGGACATTGTCTGTTACTTCTGAAAAACTTCCCTCGATATTTGTGGTAAGGTGGGACAAAACTGATTCCTGGGTGAGAGAATCTGAGGGAGTATTTGGAAGAAGGACCTTGATGGCTATGATATGTTTTGTTGTTGGCGATATGCCGAAACGACGGTACGATTCCACAATCTTTTGGGGGTCAGTCCGACGAACGTGAGACGAGGCTAGTATCTAACGACCCAGCTTGTATTGAAGATGAAGGGGCAGATCGCTACGGGTAATGAGCAGAAATGAGTCTCTTACGTTGTTTGAACTGTTGAAACAAGTCACAATTTCTGAGTGAATGTTTGGCGTACGTAAATTGTCCACCGTGTAGGCGGTAACGGCTTTGTACACGGCTGCTAGTATGTGAGTCCTTGAGACAATCTGGAGAATTGCCACGTGGTTAGTGTTCATTTTCACAGTTTGAGGCATCTTGTGGATTGCGAAACTAGGACACTTGCGACAGTTTCTTCGAAGGAATACACCCTTTCCACATCAGAACCACGGGGGGGGGGGGGGGGGGGGGGGGTAAATATTTTACCTAGAACCGGGGGGGGGAGTTAAATTTTGAACAAAAAAAAAGAAAAAA
>JADHKT010000036.1:0-225288 GCA_019925285.1 Graphium sp. VPRI43844 | reverse complement strand
CAGAACCACGGGGGGGGGGGTAAGTATGTTCCGATCTACCGTCTCGGGAGTGAAATATTGAACGAAAGAAACTGAAATCAGCCCACACTTCTCGCCATTAAACAGGAATATCTGGAGAGCAGGCGATATGTGGCTGTATGGCCAAAGGTGTTCGTTCCATGGGCGCACATGGCTGAGGCGATAGAACTTACTATGCCAGCATCTAGGAATGCGTATTCAAATGCAGAGTTCCTTGCCACCAGTTCGCCTTGAAGGAAAGCAGCATTCTGGACATCCCGAAATAAAGCCATATATATGCGAATGTCGCTAGGCACATGTTCTAGAACTACCGTCTCCATTGTGTTCAGTCGTCCAGGCCTCGACCAGGTACCCTTAAGGAAGCGAAACGCGGCCAAGAAAAGGAACAGCTGGAGATTCGGGTCGGGTATATTTAAGCTCCGCAATTGCCAGATGGCGAGTCCAGACCTTCCGGCTTCTTCTCGTGGGAAGTGAAGAACCTGGTACGGAGGGCTAAATTAAACCCGCCTGTGCAGCTGTGGCTTGGGGCAAAAGACACGATACTAGGCAAGTTTAAGCAAGCGGGCTTTCGTGTGTCTAACTATGTCCCGCCGTCGGAGAAATTTCTGGGTGTTGCTGAGAAGGCTGAAAGTTGGTGGTTATCGTTGTCGATGATCGATTTTTTTTTTGCTTTTGGGTGCTCCTTGAGCTATGAATGGTGGGGGTGGCGGAAGAGGGGGCTGAAGCTTGTGGAGCTACTGCGTATTAGTTCTGCTGAGGCAGAAGAAGTTTATTTCATCGTCTCCGTAGCAGTCAGGTGTTTGACCTATGTGGTTCTCTGTATCTGGCAGTCAATTTGATGTCTTTTTTTTTTTTCGTTTTCCTTCCTCATTTGTTCAATGTTGGCGACAGGAAGGAACGAGGGAGGTTTGGAGCTGTGCCTGCCTGGCAATCATGTTCTCTTGACAGCTGGCGACGGAAAACAGCAACTGTCAGTGGGCGACTAAGAATAAAATTTGTCCTTCGCCAACATGACCGTCCGTCCTAGTCCCTAAGCAACGAGCCCCGAAAGCACGGTTCGTACCAATCTGGTTGTTGAATCTCATCTCAAAATTCCGAGCCAGATTTCAACCACATTGGGAATGCTATCGCATTCGTCGAATGCAATGGTCGCAGCTATGCAAACTCCATGTTCGCACATGGAGAAGGACTAGTTGATGAGGTCGACTCCTTTACGTTGAAGCAGTCGAAACTAGTAATATTAGCAGCAAGTCTCTAGTCCATGTTCGGCCGTATGCTTTGCTTGGTTGCACGCCACATGAAACAATTTCTTTTATGGCATAGAACCGGGTGCCTATGAATTCACCAACCAACCACGACGAAGCCATCCCTCGCTTGCAAATCATCCCTAATCCACATGCGAGATAGAAGCCAACCAATATCATGATGGAGACGAGCCATGAGTGGCGTAGGATATCGGTCCTTTTTTTACTCATATGTAGTGCACATAGAAACGTTCCTGGCTTCGTTAGCTGGGCGTTGCCCCTATCATGATGAACTTCGCGAACGATGCGTCTCATGTTCTAGATAATGTAGGCTCGTAAGAGCGCTCCCTGTCCGGGACATACGTGTCCTGATGTATTTCGTTTTGTTGTGATGAAAGAGCATCTCCACGTAGCTTCAAGTTAGAAAGAAAGAGGCTCCTATTTGTTGGTTCCGTCTCAGGGATCGATGGCCTTGGAAGAAGAAAGCCAGAAGCAGATTCGTGTGGAAAAAAAGAGGAAGAGATGAATACTAAACGGGACGATGGTTCAGAAAGTTTATTCCCCCGGATTTGGACGAATCATGCGCGTGAGAATTATCATACCTCAGCAAAGCTTAAACCGGAGTTTTCATAATAGGACTGTCCGCGGCCTGTATTGCAGCGTTGGGGATTGCGCAAGATCTTACGCGCCCCAATCAATTGGCAACCTCGACATGTGCCATGTGGCCAAAGGCAACTTCCATATCATATGTGGGATATTCGGTATCCCCAACGTGCAACAGGTGACCTTTTGACTGGAGCCGTAGACAATACGCACCATGTGGCTCTCATACAGGCACCAGAATCTTCGGGTTTGGGACGACAGATTATGCTCGCCACCAAGCTTGTGATTTTGAGCTCGATGGTGGCGCCTTCCACAGATAGGACGGGCCGAGTTGATCCTAAAAGGGAGAAGAGCTTCTGGTGGAAACAAGGGTACCACACACAGGACAGAAATCATGCAAGCTCAGTTGATTTGCTTATATCTGAGCAATATAGAGCACAAAGAGAACAAATTCCCATTGTCTGGCTACCTTCACCCTTCTTTCCTGATCTGCACCGCACAAAAGATCCTCTTGGATGAAATGATCGCATCTCTCCCGGGTTATACTTCGTACTTGGATCAGACCACTCCTTGAGGCTGCTGGCAAGCTGTCTCCAAACACACCTCATCTCGAATGTCTCGACCTCAAAGCAGCCGAATTTTTCATTGCAAATACTCGGCCTCCATGCTCAAGTTTGACAAAAGCTCGACAACCAAGTACTCGGTGAGATATCAGACCCAAAAGACGAAGAAATACCTGTATAAAGGTACTGGCCCAGCACCCCTAATTACGGAGTGGAAGAATATGGAGACAAGCCAGACAGCGACTAATTGCTTGTGTAGATCTCCCTAGCTTAACACGGGCCAAATCCAGCCAGAGGGCGCCGCGCGACAAAAAAGAATATAAATATATAGACTATTTTCCGGTTGGAACGAACCCGGAAAGCCATCAAATAATATACGCACGTTGCTCTGCCCGTTGCTCTGCCCGTCCGATCCGCGAAACGTGGACCACGACGACGGGCGCCGGCACGGAGTGCGGGTCTTCCAATCGCGACGCGAGATACGGACGGAATACTCCGAATTTCGAAATCCGTACACGAAGGCGAAAGGCAACAAGGATTTATTGGCAGGGGCCCCTTAGGTTCCTCTATCCCTGTTAGTCGGTCGCTGCGGACTGATTGTCTGGGGTGTACGGTCGGATCCGACGGCGTGACCCATCCCTACCGCCGTCCCTCCATCTCATTTTCACTAGAATCCTAGTTGAGTCCCAGTTTTGTCGGGGATTTGAGTTGCTCCGGTCGTTGGGCCTTTTTAGCCTTGAGTGCCACACAGTCGACACCTATTGATTTAAATGTGGTATTGGGCTCAGCGGACTTCACGAATGGAACAGGGCTTAATTAGGCCACAATACGATCTCCCCACCCACATCGACGCCTTACCTAATGGTGTTGGTTGGGTTTATTCGTTGCATTCGATCTATCCACTGTCGAGCCACGCTTTTTCCCAGGTTCCCAGGTGGCGCTGTCTTTTTTTAGGGCTTGGACTTGTGGCTCAAGAAGCAAATTGTAAGTCATCCTGTTTACAATGAGATTTACCCAAGAGGCAACAACCCCATGCCTATTGTACTTGCCTTTTTTATCATCTTGGGCTTGCAATACCCCCCCTTTTCTTTCTTCTTTCTTCTTTCTTCTTCTTCTTCTTTGCCCACTATCTCTGCACCGGTTATGCATTCCATTGCGAGGACGAACAGAAGATGATGGAAAATTCAATAGAAAGAAAATTCAATTGGTGCCATTGTAATTCTCTGCTCCATCCTCTCATCGCCGCAAATGTGTCAGACAGCAGCAGGCTGAAGGCGACTCTCGTGTTTCGAATCCATGGTACCACATGGGAAAGGGAAAGAAGAAAATTGAAGATCTGCAACCTGCAATTGCCTCCGTCTCTGGTTGCCTTGAGGGGTCACAGGGATTCTTCCAGCTAACATGGGTCTCGACAGCTTTGCATAACCTCGCCAGCCACCCCTGGTCAGTCTGGGGCCACCCATCCCATCTTCACTGGTGGGCAATCCCCCCGCGCTTACGTCCGGCCCGCTTCACGAACTTGGATTTCTCAGCAGCCGGGAACAAAGCTAGGATCACGGAGAGGTTCTCCACAGAGCCCAAAAGGTCCAAAGCTCGTCGGATTCCAAGATATTGGCCAACCGAAATCGACAGAGAGCACAACAAACTTACCACCGAAAAACGAATAATTAAAAGAAGAACAATATAATATCACTACTAATAATAATAATCGCGACTTTAGTCGAAACAAAAATCGAAGACGAGAAACATCATCTACAAAGAAGATTCGATAGCCAATTTGGAAATAAATCCGCAAACCCTCTGGTTATTTGGGAAGGATTAGGGTCAAATTAGTGGGTGTGGACCACTGAGATCCACTATTGTTTTATATTTTCCAGGGTGCCTTTTTTGTCGGCGAGGACGGAGCTCGGGTTCCTCCGAGAGAGCGAGTGTTGGTATCTGGTACCATCTCTCTCATTCACATCCACTAGCTGAGTGCTGAGCTACAGAAGAGTCTGCGAGTTTACAGCGAGCGTTTCTTGCTTTTCTTGTGTGTGGGTGTGTGAATACTGTTTATTTTTCATTCGTTATTCGTTATTTCTTTTTCTCTGTGTGTTTTATTCTTTTCATTTGGGTGTTGTGATCGTTTCCATCTAGCCGCTTGCTCTGTGCTGTGCGAGGGGGGAACATGGACGACACGAACGCGGTGCCACTTGAAGGTATTTCTGCTCATCGACAGGTACCAGTACCTCCCAGCTCAAAATCACATTCTACGACACACTCGTTGAGTCTGGGTCTAGGCCTTGGCAACTCGCCATTTGCCAGCAACTCCGCCGATCCCTCGTCAACTCTCGTTATCCCCAGACGCTCTGCTATCTCCGATCACTCTGCAAGTAACGTAGCGAGCGCCTCCGCTGACGAAGCTGCAGGCTTCTTCTGCGCCCAAGACGACACTACTGGGCTTATTTCTGGCACCAACAACAGTACCAGTACAACGGCGGTGGCCCCCACCATCTCTGCCGCGTCGACAGCTATTTCTGAGACTGGTACTAGTCCCAGCGCTGAAGAAGCCGCTGCCGTCGCCGCTCGTTCTCTTGCCAGTGCTTGTTCTACGGGCGACGGCCATGATGGAAGCGCCCCGCACCAGTCAACCACGCTTGGGCTTGGGGCTACTAACACCAACACTAACACCAACACTAACACCAACACTAATTCCATCTCTGTCTCTGGCTCGGCCACCCTGGGGGGGTGTGGCACTGACCAGAGCCACGGCGTCCCTATCGTTGAGACACCAAAGCGGACTTACTCGTCTGCTGCAGGAGGGGGACCGCCTTGCCCTGTTCCACTGAACGCCCTCCCAGGCAGCATCAATAGTGAAGCTGACCAAACCCCCACCGCCGCTGTGCCGGTTCCCTTCCCATTCCACCTTAATCTCCCTCTCGCTTGGCCTGCCGTGGAGCCTTGGCAGCCGTCGCCCTCGGCGATTTCCGCTCCTGGAACTTCGCGAGGTTCAGCCTCTTCCACTTCCTCATTCTCTTCCACTTCCACCTACTCATCCACCTCTACCAACGCCACAGCCCTCCCCTTTCCCGCCTCTCTACCAGAAATCATCCTCGCTCCTTCCTCAAGCGATCCCCCCAACAACCTTAAGTACTCCCTCGAAGCTACAGCTTCGGCCGCTGCCGCCGCTGTTGCCGGGGCTGACTTCTCCCAAGGACCCTTTCCACCTCTCTTCCCGCCCGTGTCTCGCCAGCCCATCAACACCTCGTCCCTAGTCTCGTACCCTTTGTTCGCAGAAGCCGAGTACCAGGAGCAGAATTTAGCCCTACTTGCCCATAGTTTGAATCAGACCCAGGTATCACAGCAATCGTACATCCCGCAGTTCACCGCGCCGCCGAACAGCTTCCCGCAAACTCGCCGGCCGTCTTCTGGCCGCGCCGGCCGCCGCAAGTCGTCCGGTATATCGAGAATAGCCGCAGACGCTGCGCGCCTCCTCACACCCCCGCCCCTCCATACCATCCCCCGCTCATCCATGACACCCTCGTCTGGACGCAACGCTGCGCCTCGTCCGCAGTCAAAACGTCCTGCTCCCGCAAGCGATTTTGAGGATGTCAACTTTTCAGCGAGGCCTTTTTCCGTGGGGCACAACCCCGCCGCGGCCCAGGGGAGGATGAAGCTGCCACGTCTGCACCCGGGACACAACCAGGAGGACTTTTCAACGGTCGTCAAGAATCGTTTGCAGTCCTACACGCGAACGGGGCAGGCGTGCGATCGATGCAAGGTAAGTCGTTGGTTCCATGTAAGAGTGGGCATGGAAATACCCACCTGGGTCTTGTCAATAGCATCATCCCCATCCA
Source organism: Graphium sp. VPRI43844 (assembly GCA_019925285.1). Taxonomy (NCBI): domain Eukaryota; kingdom Fungi; phylum Ascomycota; class Sordariomycetes; order Microascales; family Graphiaceae; genus Graphium; species Graphium sp. VPRI43844. The sequence goes on along the minus strand of JADHKT010000036.1, from coordinate 219,024 downwards.
TCTTGCCCATCTCCGGCTCGTCCGGTTGTCGAACACTTGCCTGTAACCTGAAATCGTAACTGAATATCCCGGAGGCTTAACCGATCCGGCGCCCCAAGCGTGCCCTTTGACCCCTGCATTTCACGTTCTTGTCTGGCTCTCTAACTCTTATTCAAGGTCCGCAAAATCCGTTGCGATGCTCTCCCAGAGGGTTGCTCGCCTTGCGCCACCCAGAACCTCGAATGTTTTGTGACGGATCGTGTGACGGGCCGAACCGAAAAGCGTGGCTACATGCAAGAGTTGGAACGAGAAAAGAACGACATGGTTCGTCATATTCAAGACCTCGAAACTCTTTTGAGCGAGTCAGGGATCGAAGTACGTCCATCCTCGTGGACGTCCCGGCGCGAGTCTTCCGATAATCAATCAGACGACAACGACGCCGAGAGGCAGGGCTGGACCCGCCGGACAAAGTCGCTATGGGTAAAAAACGGAAAATCGAATCACGCCGTGCGCACCGTATTTTCCCCAGGACTAAAGTCTAGTCCCCTCAACAACCATATCGGCTTGATCAGCACCTCGTCTAGTGCAGGGAGCAAGCTCTCGATACTAGGCATGACGATCGATATCGATGGACTAGATGACAAGGAAGTCGAAGATCTGAACCACGAAGGCCAGGATCCGCAACCGCTTTACAATAAATCTTTACAGTCCTTTTTACAGTCTGCGATGCATGTCAACCCGCTTCCTTCCACTGTCGAGCTGCCCGCTCGCGAGGACGCCTTCACTTACGCCGAGTGGTACTTTCTCATGATTTTCCCTTTCCTCCCGGTCCTGCATAAGCCAACCTTTATGTCCTTGGTATGTTTTGCCTCTGTTTGGAAAACGCGATTCGACTCAAAGTTCTTGGCTAACGAAGCCTTTTCCCCACGGAATATAGCTGGCGCGAATTTACGATGAGCCGGGATTCAAGGCGTCTGTTCCCGACTTGGTTATGGTTCATTTGGTATTCGCCAGTATATATTTCCAATACGGCGTGCGCAATTGGGAACAGCAAGAGAAACGAGCGCAGCTAGACGATTTGTCAAACAAGCACTATCACTTTGCTCTCAGCAAATTCTATGACCTGGCATGTACTAACACGGTTGCTTCTGTACAAGCCATGGCCATGCTTGCCGTGCACAGCCGCAGCTTTCCAAAGCCAGGAGTAAGTTTGCACGTTTCTAGCTTCGCTCTCGACCGTGCCATCGAATTAAATATGCACCGTGAAATGCCCTCGCAGGTTGGTGGCCAGCCAACTCTCGAAGACCAGGTACGGAAGAGGGTTTGGTGGACCGTTTTGGCCGTCTATGTGACACTATCCGGGCGGCTTGGGCGGCCGATGCCGATTGCACGGCATGAATTCGATGTTGACTTTCCGGAGCCGATACCCGATGACCAGCTGACGGCGGAGGGTCTCGACAAGTCGCGGTCGGGTACCTGCACATACGACATTGGGCTTGCAGCCTTTCGTATCTTACCGCTCTTCATAGACTTGTATGCCAACATTTACAGCGCGAGACGAAATCCGGAGTTGTACTTGGATGTAGTCCACTCCCTCGAGCAGCAGCTGGATGCCTGGCAGGCGGGACTCCCACCAGCTCTGCAGTTGGACATTGACGAGGCAGCGCGCGAGAATCGCGTGTATGCATTGTACGCCAAAACTTACGAACTTGAATTGCGCCTGTGCCTACGACATCCATTAGTATCGATGACAACGGACCCTACTCTCTGTGCCGAGAACATGCGCATATGCGAAGAGGCGTCGTGCCAGCTTCTTAAAGTTGTCCAGCATTTACTGAAAGTGAAGTCTATAGATACAACCTGGTACCAGTGCAGCGTGTTTATTGCAGCCATCTTCTCTATGCTTGTTGCGCAGTGGGAACGACGATTCAACACGACACCCGATGAAATAGCGCTGTTGCGAGAGCAGATGAAGTCGTGGATGCAGATCCTGGGCTGGACAGCAACGTTGCTTGGTGAGCCGTCCCACTACCCCCGAAAGAACTCATTCTCTAATGCCGTTTCTAGGGACCGGGAAAAACATCGCCCATGAAGTCCAGGACATTGCGGACCGGACCATATCCCAGATTGAAGCCGACCAAGGTCGGCGCAGCAGCAGTCTAGGGTCCTTTGGCAGGGACGACACGGGGACAACCAAATTACCGTCGCTTCCTTCGCTGCATACAGATGGTCACTCGGTCGCTGCTCAAGGCGGCGCCATTAACCTTGCACCCCCAGCAATGGACAGCACAGAGGGCGGAGTCCCAAAGCCACCCTTCTTCAACGAACATAATGCACAAGCCTACACGCACCTACCATACTCTAAGCCCGGGCCCGGAGCGCCGCATGCAGGACTTCCTGGCACACAATCTTTTGACAATCCCCCTATGTATTATTCTTCCTACCCACACCAAGCGTCTTCTGCCAACACGATTATGGCGTCGACAAACTCGGGACCCAATCAACCAAATCATCTTAACCCCTTCCCCCCTCCATTGGCGTCCCATACCATAAACCACAACCAACAACACCCTCATACCGCCCTCCCGAACCTTCTCTGGCCGACGTCCCAAAATTCCAGCACAGGGCCTTCACCTCCTCCCAGTTTGATTCCCACAAACCCTTGGACTGATTGGACGTCAACGATTGTCGAGAGCCATGCTAAGTATCGGTCCTCCCTCATCCCCCTTGGCGCCAATAATTCTAGGGCCGTTCCCAAGGCTTTTGCCAGTGACGAGGCTGCCGGCGACCAGTCTGCGGCGATTGCAGGTGCCGGACATGGCCAATGGCCCCTCTTACTATTTGAACCGAACCACGGCAATAGGACCTAGGCCATAGCAACCCCTGCAGCATTGGGCAAGCTCTTTCTCATCTATCGGGTGTTGGACATATCGTCTGAACCGAGCCTTGTGCGGGATCTCAGACGACTCAGTGACAACACCTGGCGCTTGTGCGATCCCAAGTAATCAGGAGCATCCTCGCACCACAAGAGGAATCCACGAGTTGTCTATGGATGTGTATATTTCACTGCAGCGTCGTTCAGGGAAACTTGTCTGCCTTTTACACCTTACACTGTTCCCGAAACGTTGCGACTCTCCATGTTCCAAATAATGGCATCTCGATGAATGCCTCCCGCTCATAGCTTGTTTTTCTCTTCTCTTGCCGCACGTTTTAGATGTCTCGCCTGCCCTAGGAAACAAAAGAAACAAAAAGCACCATAGATTGACACGAGTACGAACTTGAGTATCAGAGGGGGGGGAAAGAACGGAAGCCGCATGAAAAAAGGCCCTGCTTTCTACCGGATAAAGGATGAGGAAGCGGAAGTGGAAAATTACGCCATTTTACGAATAGATTTTGTACAGCATAATAATGTACGAGTACGGTTGTACTTATGGGGGTTTGGATAGCGGTTGGTCTATTTGGGTATTTGAAAATTTTGCAGCGTTTTACAGATAGTAATTACAATGTTTTTTCTTCTTCGCAAGAGTTAGGGATGGGTCGGTCACAAGGAGAGAAGAATCCAAGTGATGAACAGTTTGGAATTTAGAGCAATCTTGCCAGAATAAGTAGATATCAAGAAACGCCTAGTCAACCGATTTGTATCATACAGAGAGTGAGAAGAAGAAGAGCGCCAGGTATACACAATTGCAAAGGAAAAAAAAAGCAATACCAAGACCGAGAGAGAAAAAAGGAAGAAAGACATTCCTGGCTTCCCATGTATGCAAGGGTCTGTGATGCTTGGGAAGACGTCAACGCCTTTCGTATCTTATCCGGCCCAGTGCCAAGGGAGAAAGAGAAAAATGCAGAGAAGAATGGAAGAAAAGGGATAGGTAGCGAGCCAAAATCAAGAAGCGGAATGTCAATTCCGGCGTCGAGACTCCTTACCGCCATCGAATTGGTTCGCGGCCCTTGGAGGCAACGGTCCCAATCGTCATGCGGCGGCCTTTGGCATCGCCTTCCTTGGCGGGGCTCGTGCTTTCGAGGCGTACGCTGCCGCCGAGGTTCATACGACGGGCCTGACCCGCGGTAAACGCCTTGTCGCGGAAATCGGCTGGCGAACATGCCATGGGCGGGCTGCGCCGCCGTTCCGTACTATTCCGTCGGTGGCGGGAGACGCCGTTGGTGGTGCTCGAGAGAGAGCCGGATACCGAGGCTGAGGTGCGGTGGTGGCCCATGGGTCGTCCTTCAGGGCCGTGGAGGCCTGTCATGGAAGACATACGCCGAGCCGTCGCTGCGGGTGTTGTTGCGGTGCTGATGGATGACACTCTTCGGTGGTCGCGTTGCTTGGATGAGTGCAACATGGTCCGTAAGCGGCGGGGGTCGAGAGAGGATGCGTCCGAGTCGGAGGAACCCGAGGCGCCTGCGGGTGATCCCGAGGGTGACGCCGAAAGACTGCGTCGGGGTAGTGAAGAAGGAGGGTTGTTTTCGTCTGTCACAGCTAGTGACGGACTCCGCGCCTTGGCAAAGCTTGGACGCATTGGCGGGGGCGAGCGGTTAGCAGCCCACAAGGCGTCAAGCGATCGTAGCGGGGAGTCGTGGTGTTCAGAGTCCGACGATCCGAGGTTCAGCGTAAGCGCAGGTACTTGAAGCACTGGTGAGTTTTCCGAGGATGTTGACGGGCGTGATTTGGAGAGAAATCCGGCTTGAAATCGGTTTGACCGGCTAGTCGAGGCAGCGTCCATGGTAAGTGTGGCGTTATTGGCAGCTGTATCGTTGGCAGCCTCCCCTGCAGCCTCCGTCGTATTGCGCAATAGCAGCGTGCGTGCAGCTAGGGTCGGGGGTGGTAGCTGTGAGTCGCCAAACTCGTTGACGGGCTCTGCCTGTGCATCCTCGGCAGGCTCTGGCGAAGCATCGGGGTGTTTTTGTGGTGTCTTTTCAAAGTCTGCCAAGGTGCCCTGTTCCCCGTCATCATCGCGCCATCGCACAGTTCGCCGAGCCGCAGGCGACCTCTTGCGGGGGGTGAAGGCGACGCCTTTTCGGGCTGCTGTTGACGCCTTCCGTCGTCGCGGAGACTGCTTGATGGGAGATGGTATCGGCTCTTCTTCTTCTGGAATTGAGGCTACAGCCGGTTGGGAGTTGACTGATGCGCTGAAAACAGGAGGGGGGACGGGGCGCTGGCCAGACTCGCGAGGTTGGGTTGTCCTCCTCCTCTTTGGCGTACCCTTCTTGTGGGGTGGCTGCATATTCATGGAGCCCAGCGAAATGGGAGGCCCATCCGGCTTCACAACGTGTGAAGCTGCAGCGAAACCAGATTGGAGGAGTCGGTGGATGATCCCTTTAGCGTGAGAAACGGCTTCCTCCTCACTCATAGCGAGGGTGTCGGAGAGAGAGGTCAGAATCTCGAATTGCGCCGTCAAGAGAACACGCATCATAGGCGCATCACCCGACTTTTCACTTTCGAGAGCCTCGCGATAAATATCCCGCGCAAAGTTGGCTTTAAGGAGCTCCGTCTCTCGTGTCAGAGCCTGGGCCTCTCCACAATCGATCGTATCGTCCCCCGCTGGCAATTGTCGGATGCTGTGCTGCAGAGCAGTGTCAAGCACATTCTCCCAGCTTGCATGTTCCAGCTTCTTGTGCAAGTGCTGTCGACTGTGCTCCAATTCGGCCAGGATGCCTTGGGCTGTTTTTCGGATGGCCGTAAGGTTAGATGGCATTCCGTCGGGGTCGGACGCGGCGTGCGTCTCGCAGACTTCGTCGAAAGCCTCGACCCAGTGCGATAGCAAGCAGATTCGTCTCTCTACGGCCTTGAGTCGCTTCATGTCGTTAATATGGTTCTGGCGCTCGGGGGCCGCGTTATCGTAGGCAGTGCGTATGCGTTGGAGACCCTCGCGGCGCACAATGTCCTGTCTATCGATTTGTTTACGCACGCGACCGAGGAAAATGCTCTCCGATTCCTTTTGCTGGGCTCGCAATTCGTTGATGAGAGCCATCTGTTCGTCGATCTTGACCAAAAAGTCCTTGACATGGCGGTTAACGTTGAAGACATTTCGCGTCACCTTGGTCTGGATGTTCTTCGCCCGGTTGGCATAGCGCAGGGTATTTTGTGTTTCGTCGAAGTGCGCGCTTGAAGGACTGACACAAACAATCATGACGGTCTTGCAGTTGCCACCCAAAGAAAACTTCAACAATCGGGTGAGCTTGCTGTTTCGGTAGGGCACATGGTTGCGCTTGCGCGGGTCGCACAGGGCGTTGATGCAGCTGCCGAGTGCGAGCAGAGATTTGTTAATATTAGCGCCTTCAAGTAAACGCTCGCCGCGGTTTTTGGTGGCGCTCGCGCGCTCACTACCGGCAAGATCAATGATGCTCAAAGTTGCCATGGTATGTGGTTCGCTCACGTCGGCATTGCGGTCCTTCTGAGCCACGTTGATCTGGAGGACAGCGTGCGAGCGGGACGAGGTGGCATTGGCTTCGGTGGGAGAAACCGTTCGGTATTCGTTACCCCTCACAATCATATCCATAACCTCCTGAACATCCCGGGGGTGGTGGCTTGTGAGGCCGGCTACTGTCACAGTCTGGTTAGAATCCTCGCGGAGCATTAATCCCTGCTTGCTGCCTCCGGGGACCAACAGATCGCGAATAGTCTCGTTGTAGATCTCCAAATAAGATAGCGAGATTTCCGTGGCCTTCTCTTGGCTTCGTTCGTTGATCTTTTCGAAGAGTTCCTGCATGGTGAGGAAGATGATGCCGGGTTGCGATGCGGTCCCTGTGATGGTATGTGTCTTGCCGCAACCCGTGGCGCCATAGGCAAACACTGTTGCGTTGTATCCGTCCAAAACACTGTCGAGTAGATTTTTCGTCGTTGCCTCGTAGACGTCTGTTTGGGTCACATTCTCGTCAAATATGCGGTCGAAGGCAAAAACCTGGTCCTTGACTCGCTTGCCCGCTGGCACAACGGAGCGCGAAAACTTTTGTACGGGATTGTCTTCTGGCGGGTCAAAAACTCTGTTGCGAGGAATCCGGATTCCAAGTCAGTTCATCTTGTCAAGTTTGCTGGTGGCTAGGTGACGGAATCACATACAAACAACGCTCGTCAACAACCTTGATGACGCTCCTGATGCCACGTTGGTGTAACTTGGGGGCTGGTACAGAGGCTAGCGAGCCATCGCCGAGGAAGACCTGGCCATCGTCGTTTCGTGCTCTGCAGGGTAGTTAAGTTAGAATTAACTATCGGCTTAGGATGCTTGTTGCGACGGGTATTTACAATTGGGCAGCTTCTCGGATTGTGAATGGGCGAACACGGACTACGAAAGGCATTCGAGTTAGCAGACTGATAGCCAAGCCCTTCAAGGCCGAGATTATAGGCAAGAATAATCGTACCGGCGACCGAGATGGATGAAGCTCCGGGGTCGGTGGGCGCCATCTCGAATTATCCTGGCAAGCTTCACCTGCTTCCAGTTAACAGGCAAGCTGGTCGTGGCTCTTTTCGTATGTTTGGTGATGAAATATGTCGTCGCAGGCTCCGAATGCAAGAGTGGCGGGGTGTCTCTGAAATTGTAATGACTTGGCCCGCACGTCGTCTCAGACGAGGTTGTTCGACGGGGCAAAGGAGAATAGATAATCCAAGGGAGGGTGGGAAAGAAAGGGGGAGAGTCGAACGGCAATATCATGCGTAAAGAAAAGAAGAAGGAAAAGGGAATCCTCGAGCTTACCGATCTCGATGAGGGGTGGTGTTATTTTCGTTACTTGTCAAAGGAAAAGGGGGGAAGGGGAGGAAGATGTTTGAAGATGCAAATAATACAAGTACACATACGAGGAGTTGTCCTACAAGTATGCAGTACTGTAGCACTAGTAAACAAGCATACGGAGGATTATTATTAGCGGCACTATCATTTTTCCATTAACGTTGACGTCGGCTGGAAAGAACACAGAAAAAAAGGTACTTTATTTTGTGTACCGTGTTCCGAATTAGGGTTGGCGGCGTTGCTGGAGCAATGAGGTGTCAGGTGGATCCACGAGATCAAGATAGATTGCTGACTCATCTTATGTACAGTACATTTTATAGTGTCAATAGAATTTTGTACGGAGTACATACTCTGGGGTTGTTGAGTTGATCCTTCTGATGTTATCGATTAGCTTAGCCGCTACTTCGGCCATGCCCCGGCTAATTCACAGGGAAAAACCTATCTAGTTTACAGGAAAAGCCCCTATCCACGGCTCTGCCGTGATATCTCTTGGGTCTCGCCCAGTGTCAATATATGCGGGCCTTTGGCTTGTGGTAGTTTAATCCTTGTAGACAACGACTCTCAACGTTGAGAGCCAACTATTTCCACAGTTCAGTCCGATAACCCAACCCCTATTAACACCGACACCTAATACGAACTTCAATTTCTCTCTTCAACTTTTACTCACTAACATTAGGTCAATCTCATCAAAGAAGTGGTTAGGGTTTCTTAATCACGCGGAATCAAGCCAAACATCCCCATTCCACCACAATCCTTGAAAATGCGTGGTAAATGACGACTTCAATTCTCACCGAGTTCCTGCTTTTTCTTCTTCTTCTTCTTTCGGTCTGTCATCATTTTCGTTTGTCCTCACTTCTGTGCCGCAGTCGTCTCGGCACTGCACGATCGATGTTTGCAAGCTTGACTTTTTCCGAATTAGGGGCGACAAACAAAACTCGCCCGATCATGATCTTCCAGCCCCTTGCCTAATCGTCGTCATCTAAGTTTCATATTTCAGGTCGCCGTCTTCTACATTCTGGTCGTATTTAAACGATGGGACGGTTCGTTTCTTTTCCTTTTATTTTTCTCGTTGAGCTTTTCGCCTTTGTCGTTGACTAGATACACACTTATATATATTTACTCATATAACTTCATTTCAACCTCTCTTATAAGAAACGTTTTTCACAAACCCACCTACAATAAACTATCTAATCAGGAGACTCTCCTTTCAATATGCTCTGTCGCAAAGCGCTCTTGTTCCTCCTTACGGCGACCCTCTCGTCGGCCATCACACCCCCGGGCTTCGAGCCTGATGAAGATGATGAACTCATCATCAACTATGGAAACCTAAATGTTGGCAACGGCGCCGACACCCAACGCCAAGGCACATAGCCCAAAAAGACCCCATAGGGGCTATCTATCACTAAGCAGTAATACGGCGGCTGACCATTATTCGATAGCAACCCAAGTCCAGCCCACCCTCGCCACTACTGAGCGTTTATTCGGTCAATATGCCGTCGCCATGATTGACATCGATGTCCCTGGTGAAACAATACAGCAAACGCGGACTCTCCTTCACTGGCTGCAGACCAACCTCGTCTCCGCCCCTACAGCAACGAGCCTAAACACAACCACCGGGCCGCAACAGGTTTTCCTCCTACAGAATGCTACTAACACACCACCACTCATTTCGTACTTTGGACCCAACCCGCCCGCCCGCGTCCCTCTCAGTCATCGATACACGTTATTGCTCGTGAACCACACGAACATTACGCCCGCGGGTCTCACTGCGTTGACAACGGCTGTTACTTCGGAGGACGGCCTTGTCTTTGACTTCAATGCCCCCGCTGCACTAGAGCTAGCTGGATTAGATGATGACAACGTTGTTGCGGCTAACTTTTTCACTGTCACGAATCCTGGCCCACTGAATGATACCCGTACTGGGGCTGGTTCGGGGGGAAACAGGACCACGGTGTCTGGTGCTACAACTGCTGCTGGGTCAGTGAGCGTGACAACTCTGTGCTTGGGCTTGGTTGGTGGCTTGTTCTGGGCCATGATTTAACTATCCTCTGATAGAGATGATAGAGAATGGCTTGAAGAATATAGGATCCGCTGATAGTATTGTCATGTGTCTCATTATCTATCATTTACCGTCTGATGGCCTATTTTTATTCCGAAGCTCTTCTGATAACCATGTTAGCAATTTTCCCAGAAAGCATTGGAGAGTAGCTCTAAAGGTATAGTAATGCTGCAATACTTAACCACATAGCAAGAGTGCTTTTATCAACGTATGTACCTGCCATGCTCTTTCGCCATTTTCTTTCCTCTGGACGTTCTTAATGAGTTGGGTGCAAGGACAGAGCATCATACCAAAACAACGCCAAAAGGGAGAAATACATTCAATCGGATATAGGAAATGACCAGAGGGTGTCGAGGACGAAATGTGGGCGCAAGGTGCTTATAGGTTCTTTGACATGCTAATGAGCTCCCAATATGTGTATTAGCAGCTGATGGCAGCTGCCAAGGCGAGCCGTGACCCCTTTAGTGGGTGGAGTATTAGTGGAATATCAACTAACGTGAATGCCCCCCTGCAACTTAACCTGGTTCACCTGACAAAGCTTCACCACTTTTTTGTATGTACTCCGTAGGCTTCAGTTTTTTCCACCCCTCCACATTTGGTCGATATTGTCCATCAGCCTCGAGACCATCCGACATCTCCTCACCCTATTCGACACCACAACCGCCCGTCCGAAAGTCTACCACCATATTCGTCCTTCCCCTTAATACATATTCGCTTCGACGCCAACCATGTCGTTCGGTGGCCAGACTCCCACCATCATCGTCCTGAAAGAAGGTGAGAAAAGCTACCCCACTACCTGCGTCAATTCGATATTACAAATGCAAGCTCAGGCATGCCCGAATATAGTAGCCTTGCGTCAAACTAACTTTTTTTTATCTTTTCATCTTAGGGACCGATGCGTCACAGGGCCAGGGCCAGATCATCTCAAATATCAATGCCTGTCTCGCCATCCAAGCAACAATAAAATCTACACTCGGTCCCTATGGCGGTGACCTTCTCCTCGTCGACGAGAATGGACGACAGACCATCACTAACGACGGAGCGACTGTCATGAAGGCAAGTAACGCCCTCCATAGTGACAGCAACTGTCTAGCTTTCGGTTGCGCTCAATCTCATGACTGACTTCTTCTCTCGCCCATTTATAGCTTCTCGACATCATCCACCCCGCAGCCCGAATTCTTGTCGATATCGCACGGTCCCAGGATGCCGAAGTTGGTGACGGCACTACCTCTGTTGTTGTTCTTGCCGGAGAGATTCTCAAGGAAGTGAAGGAGCATGTCGAGCAGGGCGTCAGCACTCAGATCATCACCAAGGGCCTACGGAACGCCTGCGCGACGGCAGTCAATAAGATCAAGGAGATTTCGGTCAGCACAAACGACGGCTCCCGGAAAGACACACTCGCCAAGTTAGCGGCGACTGCCATGACTAGCAAGCTCATCAACCGAAATGCAGACTTCTTCACAACAAGTTGGTTATATCATGCACCCCGCACCCGCATGTCTGCGGTGCATGCGTTGTATCTATCTGTACGCAGCTAACATATCTCCTCTTTCTTTAGTGGTTGTCGATGCTGTTCTCTCTCTTGACCAGGATCAACTAGATGAGCGGTTAATCGGCATGAAGAAGATTCCTGGTGGCTCCCTTACCGACTCCCTCTTCGTGAACGGTGTGGCCTTTAAAAAGACATTCTCGTACGCCGGTTTCGAACAACAACCTAAGTCCTTTGTCAACCCCAAGATCGTCTGTCTCAACGTGGAGCTTGAGCTCAAGGCCGAAAAGGATAATGCCGAAGTGCGCGTGGAACAGGTTTCTGAATATCAGGCCATCGTCGACGCCGAGTGGCAGATTATTTTCAAGAAGCTCGATGCTATCCATAAGACGGGCGCCAAGGTTGTACTCAGCAAGCTTCCCATCGGCGACTTGGCCACACAATTCTTCGCCGACCGCAACATGTTCTGTGCTGGCCGTGTGGCTTCAGACGATATGGACCGTGTTGTAGAGGCCACGGGTGCCACCATCCAATCCACTTGCTCCGATATCCTACCCGAGCACCTCGGTGTATGCGGCCGCTTCGACGAGCGCCAGATCGGTGGCGAGCGATTCAACTTCTTCGAGGATTGCCCCGAAGCAAAGACCTGCACCCTCATCTTGCGTGGTGGTGCCGAACAGTTCATCGCCGAAGTTGAGCGCTCTCTCCATGATGCTATTATGATTGTCAAACGATCCATTCGCAACCACAACATCGTTGGCGGCGGCGGTGCCACCGAAATGGAAATTTCTGCCTATCTTCACACGCTCGCCGACCAAAAGGTCCGCAGCAAGCAACAGGGCATCATCAAGTCTTTCGCACGTGCCCTCGAGATCATCCCCCGTCAGCTGTGCGACAACGCTGGCTTCGACGCCACCGATATTCTCAACAAGCTCCGCGTTGAGCACCGCCGTGGCAACACCTGGGCTGGTGTCGACTTCAAGAATGAGGGTGTTGCTGACATGATGGAACGCTTCGTGTGGGAGCCTGCTCTCGTCAAGGTTAATGCTATCCAGGCCGCTACCGAGGCGAGCTGCCTCATTCTCAGCGTGGACGAGACCATCCGGAATGAGGAGAGCGCCCAGCCCGGCCCCCCTCCCAAGCAGCTACCGCCTGGCGTTGCCCAGAGAGCGGTACGGGGGCGGGGACGCGGTATGCCACGACGATAGATGCAACAAGACGTAGTATAGTGGGTGTTTTGAAGATATATATCGAAAAAAATACTGGGTTTTATTTTCCTTCCCCGGGGGCGTGGTATTCCATAGACATCAAAATGTCGGTTTCATGCAGAATAAAAGTATACCAAAGATGTAGGCACGAATTTCTTGTTTTTACGAAGGAAAGGAATAAAAGCTAAAAATCAACCATCATTGGCTCCAACTGTGCAAATTGCATATGGTACGCATTTTGTATATAACACCATATGGCTGACGTCTATGGAGAGATGCAAAGACTGGTATACAATGGTCTAATTCCAAAATGAAGAAAAAAGTGAGGGAGGAAAATGCTGATGAACAAAAAGTAAGGATTGCCTGAATACAATTATCCAGAAAAGAACTGGCTGACGGTTCCATAAGTCGTGAAGATAGAAAACAAGAAAAAGAAATTCAGGGTTAAACTGGTGGTTGAGGAGAAAAGTCGAAGATGCTGTTATCTTCGACCCTTGTCATGTCACCTGGTTTCCTCGAGGGGTTATCGGGTATTCGAAGGTTGGGATTCGTGTGGTCGTCTGGATCCAGGTAATCGGCTTCTGCGTCGGTCATGTCATGGTCTTGTTCACGGAGGACGTGCACGTCTACGCCTACGCCTACGCCCAAGACCACGTCGTCTTCGTTGGGTGGTTCCTGGACGAACATGGAGAGGTCGCGGTCGACGGCTGCCGAGTCTTCTTGACCGTCGACTTGGGGCTCTACGTTGAGGAGGGAGTGGAAGTCTGTGTCGGCATGGCTGTGCGAGGGCATGTCGAAGGGGCTGTGGTGGTGATGGTGGTGATGACCTGTGGATTGGGCTATGATTTGGGGATCGATTGGTTGGTAAACTGCGTGGTTATGGTGGTGGTGTTCTGTGTTGTGGTGGCTTAGGAGTGTCGGATCTGGGTTGTCGAGAGAGGTAGAGCGGTGAAGTGGCGAGCAAGTTAGGTCGGCGGGAGACATGGATTGCGGCATGGAATCGTGCGAGTGCGAGGTTATGACATGGCCTAAAGTACGATGTTCGGCGAGGGGCGGGGACGTAATGGGCGGATCTTTGAGTGAATCAGATAAGGCAGCGAGCGAGGCGGCATCGTCAAAGTGGTTGGAAAGGAGGCTGTTGGTGTGACTGGCTGTAGTTAAGGTATCGGGCGGTGCCTCGAAGGAGGGCGGTGTTACTCGAGATCTGCCATTCTTGTCGGCGGGGGGCATTGGACTCATAGAACCAATATTTCCACGGCGGTTCCGAGAGGTCAACGAGTTTGTGCTTGAGTATAATGTCCTTCCGGACCTAGCACAGTCTTCGCACTGTTTGATGACCTCGCTAGCCGTGTCCTTGATACTCCTCCAATGATACTTTTCGGTGATGGCGGCCGTTGTCTTGTTGATCCCAGCATGGTTCTCCTCGTGCACTTGTCTCGCAATCTCGTACTGTTTTTGCGGGTCCGATATAACTTCTTTGTCTTTGTGCATGAGCTTGTCACCCTCGAGCAACTTGTAGTGTGTCGCTGCACTACGCAGACGGCTTTTCTCCGCACGGTCAGCCCCCTGCGGATACTTGCCGTATTTAAGGTAGAATTTGATCTTGTCAAAACGATCCTCGCTTTGCAGCTCCTCGGCTTCGGGCCCAACAAGATCTCGTCCAAATATGATGGCGTCAACAAATCGCCCAGGATAGCTCTTGAGCTCGCCACAACCCTTCACACGTCCAATTCGTTTGAACCCCAGCGAGTCCCAAAGTCGGCACGAGGCTACATTCGTCTCATAAACCAGATTGAAGACCGAATATGTGTAGCCCAATTTCGGAGCCCATTCTAGATATGCCTCACCCATGAGCCGACCGACACCTCGATTTCGCGAAGCGTCTGTCACTAAGAAACCAGCGTTGCATACGTGACTACTCCGCCCAGGATAGTTTGGCTTGATGTATAAGCTCCCAAGACAGGCTCTGGACCAGTCCTTTGAGGGGTCCAGCATACTAACACTAACATCGGCAATCCCCCCAAGAAGGACAATGGCGCCAAAGTTCTGAAACCAGTACGATGCGAATTTATCAACGGACATGAGCTCGAACATCGGATAGGTGTCTCCGCCTTCGATGAGTTTGTTGAACTGGTCTGTCAAATACTCGAGGAGGGGCCGCGGAACGCCCTGGTAGGAAGGAAATGGAATGATGGTGGCAACGGTCTGTCGGTCCCTTAGGGTGACCTGATGCATCTGCACATCTGGTGGGAGTTGCGGATTGTTTGGGTCGGGAAAAGGCGGCTCTCCTGATTCCCGGTAGATTGTGGCAGCTTCCGGGTCGTCTAGTACGGCAGCCATTGCGGTGTCTAGTTGGTGCTGTGAAACCAAGACCCGAAGCGATTGAAGAAGGAAATGGCCGGCAGACAGAGGGAAATTTCGCTTTCCGTATATGAGAGAAAGCAAACCACAGCCTCTTGACAGCTTGCCTGCTGTCTTTTTATAAATCCAGAAATGTCCCGCCTCGGTCACTGATTTTGTTCCGTCCTGGAGCTAGTTGACTATGGCGCATTGGATGAGGGAAAGCCGATTTCGCAGGCCCTTCCAAGTAACAAAATCTGCACCAGGAATTTATATGTGACTGCCCCCTGCCAAACCTGTAGCGGGAGTCTTTAACTCTCCGCCTGTCTTAATGTAGGGCGTAGGGCGAAGGGCGTACTCGCCGGCTAGCCTATGCACACACGCGCGACAACTCTAAAAAAAGAAAGTTCAACCCCCAAGCCGCAAAAGCCAAAGAAAAAAATTACGCCAACGCAACCTTCTTCTGATCTCGTCTTGGATTTGAAATAGGGAGAAATGGCTTTCTGGTGATCTCTCAGGTAGAGTACATCAACTCAATGCAGCATCCGTCTTAATTCAGCCCTGCGAGTCGTGCGCATTCGCTGAGTGCGTCTACTGCGGGCGTTGACCAGCGCTGGCCAACCCGGCGCCGGGCGCACGCAAGGGGGATAAAAGGGGGGCGGTGGATGCAACGGCGGACGAAAATCGGTACCGGACGCCGTCCGATGGTCTTGTCGGGATGGATTGGATGCGAGTGTCTTGTGTGAGGAAAAGTGCACTGCAGCGAAGATTACAGTCCGGTCAGCAACTGGTTTTTTTTCCTGCTGCAGAAATTGATAGCCCAAGGAGGTAAGGAGGGGGCGGCGGACGAGAGGGACCCATGGAGGGGAATAAAGGTGGTCTTGCTACTCCGTACAGCCAGATGGACACTAATGATGACTAAGGTTTCAGCTCCTCTCAACACTCCATGCAGCAGAACACATTACTGATGTGCAGTTAGTTGTATGAGAGTAATCATAATGATACTGCTGCAAGATCAATTGCTTTTTTTATATCGAGTGCCAATTTCAAGTAAACAAGATATAAATAAACATATGTTACAAGTCTATACATACGGATCATCTATACAAGATCTAGTGTTCAACTCTCCTTCTCAGACGACCCAGTCTCTGCTGCCAACTCCTCATTCAAGAGCCTCCTGATTTCGGACTCCATATCCTTCTTATCATCAATGCTCTTCGACCCTGCTCCAGGCGCCACATTGGCGTTTCGGAGAGCAGTCGCAAGCATCTCGTCTTCAGCCTTAACAATTTCTTCAGCCTCTTCTTCAGCAGCCTGTAGCTCAGAGAGCTCTCTCTGCTCCTTGAGGGCCTTCATCTTCTCTCTCCTGGACGATACGATGTACTTCTGGACCTCGGGTGGGGTCTGCCATAGAACTTCGCCTGCTGCCGCCGATTCAAGACGACGTTTGCGGCCTGCCTCTCCTGCGCGACCCAGGACACCAGCAACAACGGCAACTGATCGTAAACTAAACGCACAATAATGTTAGAGCCTGCAAACCATTGTAGTATATGACATGCCGCTAAGCAAAAGAACTCACCTGTCGTCGTTCGCGGGGATGGTGTAAGTCACCCATGTTGGGTCGGCGTCTGTGTCAATCACTCCGATTGTGGGGATATTTCGAAGTCCACACTCGTAGAGCAGAACAAAGTTTTCGCGGGGGTTCAAGCAAACAACGAGATCGGGAAGTAACGGTCGTCGTTCACGGAGATGCTTCTCGAAGCCGTTGATATTTTGGTCGTTCTCGTCCACCACTGACATTTCCTGGTCCTTGAGAATAACATCGCGGTTGGTGATGGAACCGGGCGTCCACTTTGTGAATAGATGGCATCCGCCAGCCAATTTAGCAGCCTTCGTAACGATGGGCATCTGGCCCTTTCGCGTTCCGACGAAGAGAATTAGGCCACCACGGTAAGAGACCTCTTCGACGACGCGCGCAGCACGCCTAAGATGGGCAGCGGTGGTCTCGAGGGAGATAATATGAATTCCTTGTCGCACACCGTGAATGTATCGCGAGTTTGCAGGGTTCCAGAGCGAGGCATTGTGGCCCATGTGCGTCTGGGAGGACATGAGAAGCTCGAGACTGATGTCTTTCGCGCTTGGTGGGTTCTTTATTAGATCATCTGGGTTGTACCGGCGTTCGGCTACGGAGCCGAGGGATGATGTGATCTTCTTTAGGTTCTTCGACGCGATATGGTTCTTCTCAAACTGGGAGAGCTCAACAGCCTGAGGAGCAGAGCCTTCGCCGTCCTCCCGCTCGGCGAGGGCATAAAGGTCGTATGCGCTACCATCTTGAATGTTCTGACGGGCAATTCGATCCAAGAGGGCTTCGCTCACGGAGGTAGGGGGTGGTGTTTCGGTGGAGAGCGATCGAACCAAGGGCTGTCGAATAAGTGGCACAATTGCCCTTCGGCCTATAATTAGTTTTGTCAGTAATAATTACCAAGAATCATACATCAATTAGCCACCTACAATGCCGGATGCCAATACTTCGTAAACTCATTGCAACAAGATTCGCTCACCATGCAACTCTGAAGTTGGATTCATAGAGCTACCAAATTTTTAGCTGTGATCTCACGGCCTTTGGGTGCACTGGGACATGGTTTTGCCGGCGTTTTCCCTATTGCTCGTACTACTCCATAGATACTAAAAGTGGGTCGGGCTACTCCATACTCCGTACAAAGGATAGTGTTATGGACCAACCCATATCAGGGACCTACACTACCAACAAGATGGAGCAGAATACGGAGTAGTGTAAATGCAGTCATTCAGATTGGCATGCAATGTGTTATATTGAAGAAGAGGTGGATGACTTGCGTCTTCAAGTTCAATGTTATTAGAAACTTATAAAAACTAATCAATGCAAAATACTAACTCCTCGGCGACTCTCTATTATTACTGGTCCTTGCATGACTTGGTGGCTTGCATACTTGTACAAGTACAATCCCACCAAGAGGAAAAAAACCTAAGAAAGTCTCTATCTGCTTGTCGCCCGAGAAATGACAAATACACCTACAATTACAGTCGCCAACGTCACAATGGCTCCGGGTAGGAGAAGTTCGTTGGGCACACCAGCAATGATTTGTTCAGGCACTGGTGCCGAGCGTGTGCGACGGCGGCGACCGATGGAGCCCTCGTCATCTTCTTCATCCTCTTCTTCTGAGTCATCGTACGAATGCTTCCGGCGCTCGCGAACTGCAGATGGCGCTGAGGAGGCGGGAGGAGTAGGCACGGCCGATTCTGTTGGGGCCGGAGGTGCTACCGGTGGCTTTTCAGGGTCGTGGACAAACAGGTCAACCTTGTCTCTCCTACCCTGTCGGGCGAGTAGAATGGCTTCGAGCAGGTCGTTGTCCGTAGTGATAGAAACAGAGTCTCCCTCGTCATCCAAGTAGCTCAATGCGAAACCGGCACCAGTGATCTTGCCATCCTCGACAATTGGTATGCCACCGATTGCTTCGACCTCAATGCCGAGCTTGCCGCTAACATCGATGACGAACTGGTCCATACCCTGTGCAGCGACAACTTGCAAACGATGAACACGACCCGAGGGGGCCTTGAACTTGAAGGGGAAAGGCAGATCGGCGGGCGACTGGGGGTTGTTGCGGGAAACAGCTGATTGGGGCGGCGACTCCATGCCAGCATGCGATGCGGAATCGTTGGGTGCAACACTTTCCGTGATGCGGTCCCGCGTTAGGTCAGGGGACATGATACGTGAACCGAGGTTGGTGTGGTGTTGGCTCCCATCACCAGAGACCATGGACTCAGTCTCGTGATCAAGAGACAACCAGAATTTGCTCCAGGCTGGTCCCTCTGAGTCTCCCGTCGACATCGTGTTGATCTGCTCAAGAGTCGCGTAGGTAAGCTTGAGGACATCAACCATGCCGACGATCTCACCAGCCTCGTTCATCACAGGAAGGTTAAGGTAGTGGCCATCTACAAAGGATCGTTAGTTTTTGGTAGGACATGCGAAAGACTGAGGCCGTAAACGTACCATGCATCTTCCGCAGCGCCGCCTGGATGCTCATGTCCATGGGCGCAAAGTCGGGGTGCGGTGTCATCACACGAACAACGCTGCAGTTGGCCGGGTCGAGACCTGGGGCGATCACACGAAGGACTACGTCCTTGCTAGTAAAGATACCTGTGATTGCACCTTGGTCCTGCACCAGCACGGCAGTGGTGTGGTTCTCCTTCATCATCTGTGCAGCCTCCTTTACCGACGTTCGGACGGAGACAGTTGTCGGCGGCATACCGTTCAGGACCGACTCCAAGGTAGGCCCGGACATCTTGCTACGGAGGGCCTCGACGTACTGAATGATTTGTTGGGGCTGGCTCGTACCAAGCTCACTCTGCACACCCTCCAGAGCGTCGTATAGTTTTCGGGAGGACGAGTAAGCTCTCTCCAGCTTTTCCATGGCATCGTAGAAGCACTTTGTGATATCAAGGACACCAGAAATGTCTTGGTTCTCGTCCATAACGGGCAAGTGGCGGAAACCCTTGCGGACCATCAGATCCAGGGCATCGGTAGCGCTTGTATCGGTTCTCGCGCAGAGCGGATTCTTGGTCATAATATCAGCAATCGTCACATTCGCTGCTTTGAGGCCGGCGCCGACAACACGGAATGCGAGATCCTTGGCCGTGAAGATACCGGCGATGCGTTCATCTTCGTCTGTGACAAGAACGCAGTCTTCGCGTTTGGCTGCCATTAATTGTGCTGCTTCGGACACTGTTGTCGAGGGTTTGATTTGAAGTGCTGGGCTCGGTTTGAGGGCGAGGACAGTGCCGGGGGGGGCTTTCCGTGATTGACGAGCTCGGCTCGTCAGGTTTCTTTTCTTGGAGAGATCATTTTCCATTTTTCTACGGATGGCCTGTACGGAGTTTGGGGTTCGGCTGTTAGCAAGAGCTGCAGTAGCTGGAATACAGCACGAGCTGGTGAGAGAAAGGGAGCAGCATACCTCATCTCTCTTGGTCTGTTTTTGCCGGCTAGCACTCATAGACGACGAAGCGACATCACTTGGGGGAGGTTGAATCTCGGAGACAGGGCGAGGGATGCTTGATCCCGAAGCGGGAACAGGGCTGTTCGTCGCGAAAGGGATCGCACCCCTCTGGCGATTCGGTGTACCCCGTAAAGTATTGGACATGGCTAGGTATGAAGATAGATATGAGGTGAATGAAGATCGGGGCCGAGTTTCCGACCGTGAACTCGGAGCAGTGGGGGATTAGGGAAACGGTTGGACACAGCTCTGGCAAGTAAAGAAGTTGGTATTATGTCGAGTCGTTTTTGGTCAATTTGTTTGGGTGGACGTCCGGTGTTTTAGCGGGTAAACAAAAGGGGAAGCGAGAGGGGCAATTTAGCACAGGGGACTTGCACAAGACATACGCTGGCAGCTGTCACTCAATTTCAGTGAATAGGAAGGAATAAAGAGTTTTGCTCCTATTTCTCAACCTTTCCCCAGGATCAAGACTGAAAAATGCCAAAACTAATTTTTTATCATCTATGTGGGAAAGACGCGTGACTTCAATTCGTAACTTTTTCTCCAACTGGACAGCTAGTCTAAGGTTTTGCGTCTTTATGGTACGTTGTCAAGGTGATTCCAAGCCATTTGATGGGACGATACAAACCGTTTTTTTCCGCAAGCTCCACCCGCGCATGCAGTACTTGTATTATGTCAGCGCGATATCAGACTTCATAACCCTAACCACACCTCCCTTTCTTCGAATGAGATTGCAAGTTTTGAACAGCATAGAAGTAGGATCTTCAGAAAGGTCTGAAATTGAAGAGAGCCGTTTTCGTTTCTACTGTACATTTTAGATTTCTTGATTTTTTTTTGATAGCTCCAAGGTACGATCGAGTTGTAAGATATGAAGGTCGATTGTAATCAAAACCTGTTAACATCTTCGCAGTATTCACGTATCAAGAGCTGTTGCCAAATACAGCATTGTATGATGATCACTCTGGGTATATGTATGTATTCAAAAAAAAAAAAAAAAAAAACCTTATCCCTTCTTGAATATAAAGAAAGTATGCCTGGCTGTATAGGGCTGTTCATGGAAGCCACATACACATAGGAACCCAAGGCAACAAGGTTCACGACACAATCATACCTATCGAGTAGAATATATCTGCAATTGATACTAGGGATTACAGAAAATATGGATTTAACGATGCATTTACGCTGTTGTTATGACTAAAGATATACCCATTGTCTAAGGTATTGAACAGACCTATACAACTTATAGAGAAGGAGACCATGCTGTCCCGCAATCACGACAAGAGACACAAACATAGAGGTAGTATGGAGGAGATCAATATTAATAAATGGAACGAGCTACAGTAGTTGGGAAATAACACAGGTGTTTATCGTAGGAGTATATGCCGATGTGTTATAGTTGAGATATTGCTTTTCTTGTTCTGGCAGAGAATGTGTTGCGATCTGACAATGCACCTAAGGCATATTTAGACATCCGAACGGCATACCCAAAAGAGTAAAAAATCTACCTTTGATTGCATCAACATGCTCTCATAG
Organism: Graphium sp. VPRI43844; assembly: GCA_019925285.1. Lineage (NCBI taxonomy): Eukaryota > Fungi > Ascomycota > Sordariomycetes > Microascales > Graphiaceae > Graphium > Graphium sp. VPRI43844. The sequence goes on along the minus strand of JADHKT010000036.1, from coordinate 197,665 downwards.
ATGGTTGTCTGTGGTTGCTTCCGCACTTGGTTTTTGGCTTGACGAGGTCGCCTAGGGCATCACCAAATCAGGTTGAAGATAGAAAAATAGAAAGATCAGAGATTACGAGACATCTTTAATAGGCGGCGAATAACACGCAATAACATAAGGCCACAAGAATGATGAAAAAAGAAAAGAGAATCGGAGAAGAGAATCTCAATAAACCAGTGGCCGGGCCGACTGGGTAATTCCTCTAGAGATTCATCCCCATGTTTATGAGCAATGGCCCAAAGCCATCCAATCGGGTCGTTGAAATGACTTCATCATTAAAAAAACCCAATTGACGGAGCCAACAACGTCTTGTGTGGCAGTGGACCCTGAAATGAGTTGCCCCTCCCCCTCCATCCAAAACTTAGAAAAAGAAGAGAAAGTAAACACGGCTTACACACGCAACAGTGGCATTCACGCCCGGGACGGGAACAATAGGCTTTCGTTTGAAGTTCCATTGCGGGTACATGCATTCAATCTATTTGCCGGGGAGCCATGCCACGCCGACCATTCGAGGCCACCTAAGAGATGGAAGGAAGGGCGAGAAAAGACTTCCGATTCGTGAAATAATCAGTGAGTATTTTAAAAGAGGTTAAAATATGCTGATATAATACCAACGAACCAAACTATTTCTCCCCTTTCGAGCGTTGCTCTGTAGACAACGAACCACGACAACATCACAACATGACATGTGTCCACCAAAATTGAAGGACAGCCAGCTGGCGACAGTTCCGTGGTTCGTCATCGTCTAGTTGCCATAGCAAAAACACAGCCAACGGGAATATCGAGTTCAAAATGCACAAGCTAAAAAGCTCCGGTAAAACAATCAAAATCCTCTTCCATGTTTTTCAATCTATTCTATTTGGTGATAAAGCCCTGGGACGAAAGAAGGCGAGGGGCAAGAGAGACAACGGCATCTAAAAAAGAGAGGGGAAAATACCCCGTTGCCCCTCGGCCGAGCAAAGCGAAACAAAATAAACCAAGGGAACCACTTGCAAAAACTTGGAAACTTGAAGGGGAGGGGCGAAATGGGCTTTAAAGGGCGGTGCTAGTTGTGCTTGGATGGGATACAGGGTCCTTTTTAGGGTCTGGCGATGTCTCTGATGTTTCCGAGACTTGCGCTAAGTGACGAGGCTTGGATCCACGACTACAAGTAGATAGAGAGGGCGACAAGAGTTGATGGGATGCAAGAGGCGACAGTTAAAGTCTACAAGTATGTGATGCAGACGCGGCTTTGAATATCCGTAGATGCGGGCCGTTTGCGGCAGCGTCGCCTACAACGCACACGATTCGGTAAATCAAAGCGCAGAGAGGGTTGAATAGAAAAGAAAAAGATCTCAGGGGGTATTTTCTCCGTTTTCATATCAACGCAACAAAGATTGTCTGTTCATCCATGAATGTCTTACCAGCGAAGCCTTGTATCGATAGCCTCCGTCTCCACGGCAATCCCCCATTCCCAATTCGCTGTTAGAAAGACGGAAAAAACTGCCCTAAATGCACAGGGATTCAGCCTAGCTTTTCCAGCGCAACGGGTCCCTAACGCATCCGCTGCTGTGGGTTCTGGACTTTAGCTAAGCCCTTTGAATTTTAGTGGAATGGTCTCCACTATTGTACATTTACGTGTACTGTACGCGGTACATACGGAGTACTCTAATGGATCAAACAACAGGCCTGGCCCCTTCGCCTATCTACAAGTAAACTATATGTAAACTACAAGTACATGCATTTAACGCTGAACATCGCCATTTTCTCTGGCGGATAGACAATGGATTGAAGGAAGGTTGACCTCTGTGAACGTGGCTTGCCGTTGCGCATACAGGGGCTGGTCACGAATATTGCACACGAGTATCATGCATGAAGCCCTCGATGATGCCATTGAAGGGAGCAATGTTGGTGTAAACTAAACTTGCCTTTTACGTACATGCAAACTACTATCAAAACAGTTGGGGGTCTGTAAGCTAATAGTTTAAACACCCGTCCTCAAACAATCCTAATCAGATCCGCTCAACTCACCCGCTATTTACGGAGGTACAGATGCTACTCTGGTTGAGAGAGAAAGTCCCCAGTGTGGTATTAGTGCCCTACTAAACGTGCGGCAACCTGCATACTCCATACTGTATGTACTACTGGATGGGGTTAACTGGAGCTTGGAGACTGACTATCCGCATCCACACCACCTTACCTTACTTGTCTTCAAGGAGATCTCTCTCTCTCATCATCCTCTCACTATGTAGTTGGATTTCCATTTGCGTCAATAGGTTTGTTGATCATAGCTTTTCGGCAAGATGAGATATCACCTACTTAGCCTAGAGGCACAAGCAATTAGACCTTGTCTACTCCGTACATGTTGAGCATCTCTGGTGCGCCTCCGTTGAAGAGCTGGGATATGTGACGATTTCATGGGCCTGTTTGTACATATTTATCATAAATCTAAATAGGAAGATAGTCTGAGCAAGTACTTTCAAGAAGAAGCAGGAAATGGATTGAATTTCTGTTTAAATGCTTGCCCAGGTAGATGCGCTCTACAGAGCCGTTCGCCATCATCACCAAAGAAACGTTGCGCATTTGCTGTCCTTCCTTGTTTTCACTAGACTAGCGTAGTTGCTTCGACGCATGGTGCAATGGGATCCCTCAATAATAGGAATCTGGCCATCATTGATTCGGCCGAGGTGTGTACTTGTGGTGTGGTGTGGGTGTGTTTCTTTGGGGGTGCCTGATAGCCGCTGATGTGCGGCTAAAAAAAAAAAAGACCACACCAAAAATTCCCAGTTGCTGTGGTTACCAATTCAAACACCACACCTCCATCCTTATTACTACACCATACCTACACACATCTAGACCCAGACCCCCCCCCCCCCTGGTTAGTATAATCACTTTTCGGGATCTGTTCTCATGAGGATTTTCTCTCTTACCTCTCTTCCTTCTCCATCTGAAAGAAGAGTAACCTCATCCTAAGAAATTCCATCTCTCTTACCAGTATCACATCGTGAGAAAGTAAAGAGGAACTTGCCATCGGTCGTCGAGTAGAGCCATCCCCTCGCGACCTAAACAAATCAGATTTACAACTCTACTTGCTCAGAACAAGGCTGCGCATCGGGTCCCAAGACTCTTGTTAAACTCGTTCGCTCGCCTTTCGCCTTTCTAGGCAGAACCTTTTACAAAATTCTGGACTTCTTTTTAGAAGGACAACACCGACTGGACACAAGCACCAGTCTTTTCGCCTAGCCCGGCAGGCTAGCTTGCGCTGCGTGAGGTAAGTCCTCCGACGGAATCGTAACCTGCGTCGCACGATAGACTATGCGAGGGAAGCATGCAGAAAACGCAGAGCTGACAGACAACTCGTCGCAGTTTCGGACCACTGGTTCCAACGACAATCGATACCAACCACCGACAATCAACATTTCCGTACTCGACTCGCCACAAAAATGCTGCAAAATCCGCAACCACCGCCGGCGGCCATTTCGCAGGCCGCTCGCCGCCGTCAACAGCACCATCGACGCCAAAATTCGACACCCGTTGTACCCTTTGATGGGCAAAAGATCCAGTCAGTCCCGGCCAGCGCACGGTCGCGCATCGCCCACCGGAGGGGCCTCAGTCTTGACTTGAGAGCCCGGCAGATGCGCTCCCCGACAACCGCCGACGCCGCTGCCCACGACATGATCAACACGGTAAGTACACCAGTCACTAACGCAGGATTAGCACCGCACCAGCAGCATCACGTTCTACGAGAAGCGCAGCAGCAACGCATACAAGCATGCCCGGGCTCCGCCCCCCACCCCCAGCAACAGTCTCACGGATTGCCCAAAATGGGAAGTCTTGCTGAGCATGAAAACTATCTCGTCTCCCCCCACGAAACTCCCCTACTGTCAGACTTGGATACCATGTACTTCCACGCTGGCAACGTGGCCATGGACGGACTCGGTCTCCCCATCAACGCTATGATGCAAAAGAACCAGCTGGCTGGCATGGCCGCCAATCTAAGTCCCAAGGACTTTGAGCTCTTCGCCGCTGTCTCGCCTCAACAGTTCGCCGGCCTCCAGGCTAGCCCGCAGGCCGGCCAGAACTGGAGCGCAGAGGGTGATTTCAACGGCGGCCACCCGCGACAGTACCGTCGCGTGAGCAACGGCATCATGGACCGGGTCCACAAGTTTGAGTCGCTAGGCGGACTGGAAGTGGCCGTGCAGACACCTACCACGCCTACCACTGAGAATGAAAATCGTAAGAATAGCATCATGTGTCCCTGCAACCGGCTTGCAGTATTATTGACCACGTCTTTTTTCTAGCAACGTACCTCCCTCCCACACCCCTGGACACTCCAGCGACACAGCACGTCGCCGAGCAGGCACAGATGCCAGCGCGACCGAACCGGTTCGCCGAAGGATACGACGAGTCAATGGAGGAAACCATCAAGCCCACCCGAGGCCATGCCTCCAAGCGTAGCTCGACGCTCTTTGACGATCTCCGTCGGCAAGCCGAGGAGCAGGCTGGCATGCCCCCCGGACCCCCTCACATGAACCACAACCCTCTTCAGCATTACGACCCCATGGGCCTCAATGCAGCCCAGTTCATGGACATGAACGCTGTGAGCAACGACTTCATGAACATCCACACAAACTCTTACGCTCAGATCGCCCCAAACAATGGATTGCACATCAATACCGATATGTCAGGATATGTGTCGGCATTTGATCACAGGCCCAATTTCGCACCCCCTCCCTCTCAGTCCCCATCCATGCAGAACCACTCAAATACTTCGCGGCGAGTGTCCCCACATCGCCGAGCCGAGTCACTGGCAAGCATCGCCAGCGCTGCCAGCATAGCAAGCATCAATATCGAAGAAACCAAGACCGAGACGGGTGTTACCATGGACGACATTGCCTCCTATATCGAAGGCCCTGACCCCGTAGACAACAAATGGCTGTGCACATTCGCCAAGTGCGGAAAGAAGTTTGGTCGGAAGGAAAATATCAAGTCTCATGTCCAGACTCATCTCAACGACCGCCAATACCAGTGTCCCTCTTGCCACAAGTGCTTCGTTCGTCAACACGACTTGAAACGTCACGCTAAGATCCACACAGGCATCAAGCCCTACCCTTGCGATTGCGGAAACAGCTTTGCTCGCCATGATGCGCTAACCAGGCACCGTCAGCGAGGAATGTGTGTGGGAGCCTTTGATGGCATCGTGCGAAAAGTCGTCAAGCGCGGCCGTCCACGCAAGCACCGCCCGGATACCGAGGAGAGAATGGACAAGGCGACCCGTACAAGACAGAAGAACCAGTCCATAAGCTCCATATCATCGTTTTCCACCTGCTCCGACAGCTCAATAGCATGCTCCCCTCGAAACGATGACTTTGATCTCCTGAGTAGCCATGGCTATGACTTTATCGATGTGGGGGGACCCGACTCTTCCTTCGATCAGCTGCCGCCGCCACTCCCTTCCAACCCAATTCCAGACATGGAGACCAAGCTGAACGATTACGCCAACTCGCCAGAAATGTCGCATTCGTATGTCTCGCCAGAAGCCATCATGGAACCAGACCACCCGCTATCCCCAACACGAAGCGTTGGCAGCCACTACAACACACTTCCCGATCTTTCCCGGTCAGCCTCACCACCCGGTGGACGTCTTTTTGATGTGGAGAATCCCACATCTGGTGCTTCTGGGTCAGGACTCACTGCCATAGCTGTTGCAATGGGCTATGACACCGCCTCCACACTTGCGGGAGCATTTGATAATGTGATCGCCACGGCCGACGATGAACTCCTACTCAAGTCACCCCACACGGCAGATTCCATTCCTCTTGACCATGATGCGAGCTTATTCGGAATGAGTAAGTTTGAGGAGGAGATGGGCAACGTTAGTATGCTCACCAACGACAGCGACATTTTCCTCAACGAGGCATAGCAGAAATCTATGACCGCTTAGTATTTCTAGAGACAGCTTTGCCTCCTGGGCCTTGACTTGTTCCATGCCATTTGAATGTTCTTCGTAATCATTTCTTCTTGGAAGGCGTTGCTGTTACTTTTTTATGCACTTGTTTTGCAGATCTTCTGTACAACAGCAAACAGAGAGGACAGTGGCGACAACCTCGTCTGTTTTGGGTCGGATGGGAACTTCAATTTTTTTTGCAAGGCGTTTTCCTTTGATATGAGCAATGGGTTGGTTTAGGAGACGTCGATAATATGCACAGGGCGTCTGTTGTTCATGTTTGCTTAATAGTGCTTGTTTTGGGCGATTGGGTGATAGAATGGTTCAGTGCAATACAAGGAGGATTTTGGTACAATTTAAGGTTCTCGTCCTTTTCTCGTGAAATGTTCGTACATACACATACACGTATGCTCCTAAATGGGTCTTCCTAATAAGAAGCTGGAAGCGTGCTGAGATCCAGAATGCTTAGGGATCAAGACCCACCAGGAGCCTTGACAATAGCATCCCCTGATTGGCTGAATCCACCCCTCCACTCCAGCAGGAGGCAACACAAGGCCGTCGTAGTAGTCTGTGCTAGCAAGAAAAAACCCACCACCAAGTCAATTTCAAATCTGATCCATCCCACCTTGACGCTCACCTCACCTCCCCGCCAACTACCCAAAACCGCATCCTACATATATTCTAAACTTCGACTGTACCCTTTCAGAATGTCGGCCGCCCAACTTCTCAACCCCAAGGCCGAGTCTCGTGTATGTCTCCTGATTCCTTCTTTTTGTAGCTCTACTGATGTTTTTATAGAGGCGGGGTGAAGCTCTTCAAGTCAACATTAGCGCTGGTGAGGGCCTTCAGAATGTCCTCAAGTCCAACCTTGGCCCCATGGGTACCATTAAGATGTATGTCATATTGAAATTAGGACTATGCGCACTTGGCCGTTATTTTGGTTGATTTATGCTAACATCTTCGTCTTTAGGCTTGTCGACGGAGCTGGCCAGGTATTCTTCCTCTGCTAGCCTCACCATCTCGAACGCTCGTCAAACTGATAAATCGCCTAGATCAAATTAACAAAGGATGGAAACGTCCTATTACGTGAAATGCAAATCAAGAACCCTACAGCCGTGATGATTGCCCGGGCTGCAACCGCACAAGATGATATTTGTGGAGATGGAACAACATCCGTCGTTCTACTCGTCGGTGAGTTGTTGAAGCAAGCCGAACGGTACATATCAGAGGGCCTGCATCCTAGAATCATTGCAGATGGATTTGAGATTGCCAAAGTCGAGTCGCTCAAGGTTGGAAACTAGCTACGTAACCCACAGTCACCCCTGAGCTGAGACTGACTCCTTCCAGTTCCTCGACCGATTTAAACTTCCCCGCGAGGTCGATCGCGAGCTTCTCCTTTCCGTCGCCAAGACTTCCCTTGCCACCAAGCTAAACGGAACTCTTGCTGCCAACCTTACTCCCGATATCGTCGATGCCGTCCTCGCCATCTACCAAGCACCCGCAAAGCCAGATCTTCATATGATCGAAATCATGAAAATGCAGCACCGAACTGCTTCTGATACCCAGCTTATCAGAGGATTAGCGTTGGACCACGGCGCCCGTCACCCAGATATGCCTAAGCGCCTTGAGAATGCCTACATTTTGACACTCAACGTGAGCTTGGAATACGAGAAGACCGAAATCAACTCGGGATTCTTCTACTCTAGCACTGAACAGCGTGACAAACTCGTTGAGAGCGAGCGGAGATTTGTAGACTCGAAACTCAAGAAGATTGTTGAACTGAAGAAGGAAGTGTGTGGCACTGATGGCAAGAAGAATTTTGTTGTCATCAACCAAAAGGGTATTGACCCTCTATCGCTCGACGTTCTTGCAAAGAACGGCATCCTGGCTCTGCGCCGGGCAAAGAGGAGAAATATGGAGAGACTGCAACTCGTCTGTGGCGGCACTGCTCAAAACAGCGTAGAAGACCTTTCCCCCGACGTCCTCGGATGGGCAGGTCTCGTCTACGAACAGACTTTGGGCGAGGAGAAGTACACATTCATTGAGGAGGTCAAGGATCCAAAGTCCGTCACGCTTTTGATCAAGGGTCCCAACCAGCACACCATCGCACAAGTCACAGACGCTGTACGCGATGGACTACGATCCGTTTACAACATGATTGTCGACAAGTCGGTGGTTCCCGGTGCCGGTGCTTTCCAGGTCGCCTGCGCTGCCCACCTCAAGAGTGATGCCTTCTCCCGAACGGTGAAGGGCAAGGCCAAGTGGGGTGTTGCTGCTTTTGCTGATGCCCTGCTCATCATTCCCAAGACACTGGCTGCCAACGCCGGGCACGATATCCAAGATGCCCGTAAGTTCCATTATTTCCCACCTTGTGGCTACAGAGAACTTTAAACTGACGGGCTTGATTTTAGTTGCTGCTCTCCAGGACGAGTATGCCGAGGGAGAGGTTGTCGGTTTAGATTTGGTCACTGGAGAACCTATGGACCCTACTTTGGAGGGTGTCTTTGACTCTTTCCGAGTACTCAGGAATTGCATTGCATCTAGCTCAAGCATCGCTTCGAACCTACTACTATGCGATGAGCTACTCAAGGCACGCCAGATGGGGCGAGCGCCTGGTCCGGGTGGAATGGATGCACCGGAACAGTAAAAAGAAATCAAGTAATATAGACAGATGTTTTTTCCTTGGCATTCAAGTATCTAGATAAGACATGATAATCAAAATGGTGCGAGGATACGAATATTGTGCAATTTATGCTTAATGCTCTGTCAGTTGTTTTGTCGTTTGAGCCTGATAAGATAAGCCCCTCATCGTCATAGGCAGAAAAAAAAAAACTTGACCCCACCAACTACAGAGTGCTTTGGTGAAGCACACAACACAATACAACACTTTTTCTACACTCGCGCTAAATGGTAGATTATGACAGCGATTCCTCCGAAGGAGGTGATTTCATAGAGACAAAGGTTCTACTTGGATATGTTTCGAGGGACCCCAGTGATGACACCACCAGCCGTCTTGGTGGCCGCCCAGTACGACCTCTCATCAACCCCGCCAAAACACTTTAGCTAACACTGCACGGTAGGAATGGCTCGACGAAGCCACGCCGCCATCTGCGAAACTAGCCCGATGTTCCGTGTGCAACGACTTAATGGTGCTCCTTCTCCAACTCAATGGTGAACTTCCCGAAGAGTTTCCTGGCCACGAACGGCGACTATACGTTTTCGCCTGCAAAAAAGCGAGTTGTCGGCGGAAAATTGGAAGCGTCAGAGCCTTACGTGGATTACGGATTTCAAAAGATGCAGCTCTCAAAGAACAGGCAATGATAGAGAGAGCGGAGAAGAAGAAAATCGAAGAAAAGGAAAAAAAGGAGGCTGAAGAGAAGAAGAAGGCGGAGATACCAAAATTAGGAGAGACACTTTTTGGTTCCAAGGGTCCTGCAGCGGGTCTTTCAGGCGCAAACCCCTTTTCGACCTCTCCAAATCCGTTCAGCACAGGAACCGCGTCGAATCCATTTGCTAAACAACCTGAAGAGCAACCTAAACCGACACCAATACCCGAGGACAAAGAAACATCCTCCCTTCCCAAAACCTTTGCAGAAACCCTATCCCTAAACACAGAGCCCAAACCAAAAGTCATACCCGAAAAACAACCCTTTGAACCATGGCCCCAAGAATCTTCCCAACCGGCACCATATCCTACACTCTACCTAGTCGATGTTGATTACGAAACCCTCGATCCAAATCCCGTGCCCATGCCAGCTCACTCAAAGGTAGAGATGGAAGACATGGAAGTCGATGAATCAAGTGCCAACACAGCAAAGGAAGAACGCGAGGCCTTTGAATCAACAATGGACGAAGCATTCCAGAAATTCGCTGATCGTATGGCACAGAACCCCGAACAAGTCGTGCGTTATGAGTTCCGGGGCCAGCCTTTGTTGTATTCTAAAGCGGACCCTGTTGGTGCCGTGCTGTCGGCTGGGAGGCCGATTCCGAGGTGCAAGGCTTGTGGTGCTGCGAGGGTCTTTGAAGTTCAACTTACACCGCATGCTATTACGGAGTTGGAGGCGGATGATATGGGACTAGAGGGCATGGATTGGGGCACAATTATTGTGGCGGTTTGTGAAAAGGATTGTCAAGTTCCTGGAGTTGAGGCGGGTGAGACTGGGTATCTGGAGGAATGGGTTGGTGTTCAGTGGGAAGAGCTGCTTAGCTGAACTGCTCATTAATGCAAGTTTATGATGAGTGTAAAAATGGAGAAGTCATTGCTTTTAAAAACCATTGCTCTAGTGATCCTTTTTTTTATACGTAGAGTGATCTTATTTCCATGAGCCAATATTGTTCCCGTACCGCCCCTGCCGACTCCAAAAAAGAGGTTCTCATAATAGTATCCCATGCAATCGAACATGAATGCATTGCCCCCCTTGGGGACTGCTTACGAGACCGCCGAATCCCCGGTATGACCGTTGAGGTGCGCTCCGTCGAGACTGATAGTGGAAAAATGCCTTCATCATTTTGGAAATGTGACGTTTGCTACCTAAGGAACCACTTCCCAGTAAATAAAGCCCTGGACCCAGATCATACAACCTCTTCCCACGAACGCTTGATAACCTTGGAGAACATTTCTAGGCTGACATCCTCACGGATCTCAGACTTCTGGGCCTCGTTATCGGCGTTCTTGGGGATCTTGGCAGTCGAGCCCTCGATGGGCCACCCACACACGTCGGCGACGAACTTCCTTGTAGCGGCCTCATTCAAGCCAAGCCATGCCTGGAGATGCGAGATGTCGACTTCGCGGAAAGCCTGAGAAACGAGGATGGCGATGCGGTGGCGGATAAGGTCTTCGAAACCAGATATGTCGGCGATGAGATCGGCACAAAGGTCGTCACCATCAAGTGTAGCCCAGAACTTGGCATACTGCGAGCTCTCCAATCGGTTGTTGAGGTCCCGTAATTTTGCGACAGCCTCTTGAAGCTCGCCGCTGTTTATGGTGTTGGGATTGATGAGGTGGAGAGCGAGGTTGAACTGAGCGGAGGGGAACTGTGTCATGGCCTTGACAAGGACGTTGGTAACAACTTCATCCTTCGTTCGGTCGGGGTTGAGTTGGTATCTGAGATGTGTCACATGACATGTTAGGCGTTGTTTTGCACAAAATGTTATGAGAAGGAGGCGGAAGGTGGACGCGAGAGTTTAAGTTCTGAGTTTTGACTTCAAATGCCATGCGCAAGGCCCGACGAGGGTCACTCGGTGGTATCAGGTAACAGGAAACGTTTGAACATAACATCACTGGTCGCGCGCAGAATAACTACCCAAACTCGCAGAAACAGAAAATTCCTTATTTTTGCGGATAGAAAAAGAAAAAAAATAACTCAGGCTAAAATCGAGGACGGGACACTCACAGTTTAAGGAGTGTGCGGTTTGAACTGCAATCGCAAAACTTCTGCTCGCATTGCTCTGAAAGGTACGCCTCTAGGGAGCCAACAGCCTCGGGGTTGTAACGCTCAAGGCCGTTGATGATGGTCGTGATGTACTCGGGTCGCTCTGGCGGGTCTTCTCCGTTCATTTTGACTGATTTCGCGGGGGTACGGTCCTCGATGTCGATAGTTGGGAAAGTCGTCGTGAAATGTCTCTACGATGGTGAAGTTTTACAAAGCGTGGGCGAGATGGTGGGGTTGTGTGGGAGAATTCCGAAAAGGGACTAGCGTAAGGAATGACCTGTGCTGATAACGGGGTTTATGTATCTCCACGAGCATCTTCGCTATATCGAGCCTTGTCCCACTTTATTAAGCTACCATCGCCCTCGTCATTGAAGAGGCAGGGGTGAGGGAAGTCTCATGCACATATGTCTACGTTCGTTTCCTTCTGGTTTGGCTCTCTGTTACCGATTCTTATACTGCTACGTTCTGCACCAAATGGAACGAAAGGGCGTACCCGACGTGACTCAAGGCTAGAATGGCTAGCCCTGCGAAGAAGAGACGGCTTAACACAGCATCCCCTGTGAAGTCATCGCGGGGACTCGAGTATTTCTTCGCTAAACAGAGACAAGCTTCACCACTGCCGCCCGAGAATATCTCAAATACAGGGAAACAAGTTCCAAACCTATTGAGTGACGAGGAACTTGCCCGGAAACTTCAAGCTGAGTTTGACCAAGAAGCTTCGGGCAATGCCACCAACAAGGAGACGCCCCCTAAACTGTCGCAAGAAAACCCCCCGCTAGACGATAGGCCTGGAACATCAGAGATCAGGGATGTGAAGAACGAGCCTGTTCCAACTCGAGCGGACCGGGTACAACCCAATGTTCTCAGCCTTCAATCAGTAGCGGCGGCAGTAGACTCAGTCTCGTCTAGCATCCCATTAGATGAAAACCCATTAACATTCGATCCTGCGAAATATGTCCCCGCCCTTCGTGAATTCTGGGCCACACTGGGTAACGAAGCCTCGTATGGGCTTTTAACAAGATGCTTTTTCCTGGTCAACTCTACCCAGAGTCGGATCAAAATCGTGGATACCCTTGTCAATTGCTTGAGAATCCTAATTGAGGGCGACCCATCAAGTCTTCTCCCCGCAGTAGGTAGAAGCTCATGCAGCGCCTTATCCGGCGCGTTAGAAGCGCACCTGAAGTATCTAACCGTTGCAGGTCTGGTTGTCGACCAACGCTATTTCGCCGCCGTATATCTCCCTCGAGCTCGGAATCGGACCTTCGATCTTGTCAAAAGCTCTCAAGCAAGTCTGTGGTTTGGATAATCGCTCGCTAAAAGCTATCTATAATAAGTATGGAGACGCAGGGGATGTCGCTTATGAAGCGAAGAAAAGACAATCGTACACACTACGGAAGCCCCGGCCATTGACCATCAAGAGTGTCTATCAGTCCCTTATGAAGATTGCAACAGCGCAAGGCCAAGGCAGCACTGAGACGAAACAACGTATTGTTGATCGCCTCATACAAGATGCCAGCGGAGGGGAAGAAAGCCGCTACGTTGTTCGCACTCTGTGTCAACATGTTCGTCAACCCATGGCCATTGAATGATATATTTTCTAATTTCGGCTCGTAGCTTCGAATTGGAGCGGTTAAAACTACCATGCTCATAGCCCTCTCTCGAGCGTTCTTGCTGTCACGGCCAACAGGTGCCGATTTTGGGATACTGGACACTAAACAACTTCAGAAACTGAAAAAGGATCAGCTCACGGAAATATGGACCCGTGCAGAGGAGTTAGTCAAGGCATGCTATGCCAGACGTCCAAATTACAGCGATATTGTCCCTGTAATGCTGGAGATTGGGGTGACAGAGGAACTGATGCTCCGCTGTGGCATCTCGCTACATATTCCGCTTCGTCCAATGTTGGGAAATATCACGCGGGATCTCTCTGAGATGCTGACCAAACTCCAAGGCAGAGACTTTACCTGCGAATTTAAGTATGACGGCCAGAGGGCGCAGATTCATTGCGACAAAAATGGCAAAGTTTCCATCTTCTCACGTCACCTTGAACTGATGACCGACAAGTACCCAGATCTTGTCGCGCTTATTCCACAAGTCAGAGGGGATGGCGTTGAAAGTTTTATTCTGGAGGGAGAAGTCGTGGCAGTTGATACGTCTACTGGCGATCTCAAGAACTTCCAAACTTTAACGACCAGAGCACGAAAAGATGTCGAGATCAGCAGTATCACCATAGATGTTTGCCTTTTCTCATTCGACCTGATGTTTCTCAACGGCCAACCGTTACTGGACCGGCCGCTGCGGGAACGCCGAGAATTGCTACGCTCGCTTTTTATTGAAGTGCCCAATCGCTTTACCTGGGTAAGAAGTATGGACGCTACCTCCCAAGAGTCGGATTCCGTCCTTGAATTCTTCAAATCGGCAATCGAAAACAGATGCGAGGGAATCATGGTAAAGATTCTCGACAACATACCAAGTGGTGGCAATCTTGCCACTGCACAAGATACTGCTGTACAGGACACCCTCCAGTCGGACAAACAGGATGATCCGGGCCCTCAGAAGGAAGCAAGTAAAGGGCAAGTTGTTGGTGGCGACGAGGCACGAAGATCACGGCGGAAACCCCTACTCGCGACATATGAACCCGACAAGCGTCTAGATTCATGGCTCAAAGTCAAGAAAGATTACAGCGCCAGCTATGAGACATTGGACCTGATACCTGTTGCCGGGTGGCATGGCCAGGGCCGCAAGGCGAAGTGGTGGTCCCCCATATTACTTGCCGTTAGAAACGAGGACTCTGGCAGTCTGGAGGTGGTTTGCAAGTGCATGTCTGGTTTCACTGATACTTTTTACAAATCAAACAAAGAATTTTATGACGATGGTAGCGAGAGCGGCGAGAGGAAGAATACGCTTGCCCACCAACCAGCTTTTGTAGAGTACAACGGACCGGCCCCAGATGTCTGGTTTGAACCGCAGGAAGTCTGGGAAATGGGCTTTGCAGATATTACACTCAGCCCAACATACACGGCGGCCATTGGGCTCGTGAGCGACGAGAGAGGTTTAAGCTTACGATTTCCCAGGTTCTTGAAAAAGAGGGAGGACAAAGGGATAGAAGAAGCGAGTACGAGCGAATTTCTTGCCAACTTGTATAGGAAACAGGACGCAAAGGCTACCGAAACGAATCAAGCGGAGGAAGACTCTTGATGATTGGGTCGCCGACATGGAAAGTGCCTTGTGCTACAGTGGCGCATTACGATATAAAATAGATGCACTATACTATGAAAGGGTACCAGAACTCGTGACTGTATTTTGGATTTTATACAATCTTATACATTATGAACACGCCAGAATGAATGTGGCTAGGACAATCAAGTGAGCAGACTTGGAGCGTCTGCTAATTGAGCCTGAAAGTGATAAGGCCAGGCCAGAGTCATTTGGCGGCATTCAGTTTCTGCGCTATTAAGCTAAAGACAGCCACGGAGCCCATGAAAAGCACAGCATTGTAGAACTACCTTGTTAGCTATGAACAACAGTGACGAGACCGTGTCTGGCTTACTGCACGTCGAGACACAGCACGTTCCTCATCATCGCTACGTGCCTCTATGAAGAGCCGTCGTAGGTTTGGGAAATTCGCCTGCATGGGCTGTTAATAGTGGTCAGAAATATGTGGCAAAAAGGGACTGACCATGCTCGTCCGTTGATTATCAAATATTTTGCAACGAACAGAAAGCAATGCTTTCGGAACGAAAGTGTGTGGCGATGGTAGATAGTGGAAGGTGGCTCTCCAGTTGGTGCTACTTGTAGCTAAGCGTGGTCACGTGAAGGGATAGCTTGGGCGGCGGTTGCTGTTCAGTGCTTCAATCCGTCGCGGGGCTCCATCCAGGGGACAAGTGACAAGTGGTGCTTGCCTAAAACACAATTCCCCTTCAACAGTCACATTCTCGGGCCCCATCCAAGAGCCCAGTGTCTCTGGAGACCAACCGAACGACCGAGGAGACCCGTCTGTCTGAATTCTAACACGTGTGCCTAGTCCTGGTAACATTTTTCTGCTCTCCTTGCCCGCTCCTCCCTGCCAAGCCATCGAGACCACCGTACACTCTCCCTACGCCATCCGAATCCCTCGCGATGGCGGTGAATCGGATCCAGAGAGCCTTTGCGGTCCCCCGCAAGGGCGAGACATTTGAGCTTCGTGCGGGCCTGGTATCACAGTATGCATGGGAACGGAAGGAGTCTATCCAGAAGACCATCATGGCCATGACGCTGGGCAAGGATGTCTCAGCCTTATTCCCCGACGTATTGAAGAACATTGCTACTGGTGATCTCGACCAAAAGAAACTTGTATACCTTTATTTAATGCAAGTCCTCCCTCTCTTGCTCCCTCTCGACTGGGATGGGATCTGTATCTAACTTGACTTCCAATGTGGCAGGAATTACGCAAAATCCCACCCCGACCTCTGTATTCTGGCCGTCAATACATTCGTGCAAGACGCCGAGGACCCAAACCCTCTAATAAGAGCGCTAGCTATTCGAACAATGGGATGCATTCGGGTCGATAAGATGGTTGATTACATGGAGGAACCCCTTCGGAAGACGCTCCGTGACGAGTCACCCTATGTACGCAAGACGGCTGCTATCTGTGTAGCAAAACTCTTCGACCTCAATCCAACGATGTGTATAGAAAACGGATTCCTCCAGACTCTGCAGGAACTTATCGGCGACCCCAACCCCATGGTCGTGGCCAATTCTGTCCAGGCGCTATCCGAAATTGCCGAGACGGCACCCGAAACCAAGGCCTTGGTCATCACCCCAACAACACTTAAGAAGCTTCTTCTCGCCCTTAACGAGTGCACTGAGTGGGGTCGAGTTACGATCTTGACTACGTTGGCCGGCTATGCGTCTGTTGATGCGAAGGAGTCGGAGCATATTTGCGAGCGAGTTGCGCCCCAGTTCCAGCACGTTAACCCCAGTGTCGTCCTGGCAGCTGTGAAGGTTGTCTTCATCCATATGAAGTCTCTCAATGGCGACTTGGTCCGACAATATTTGAAGAAGATGGCGCCCCCTCTCGTGACACTTGTCGCATCCGCCCCCGAAGTTCAATACGTTGCGCTCCGTAACATCGACCTCCTCCTCCAAGCCAAACCCGACATCCTTAGCAAGGAGTTACGAGTATTCTTCTGCAAGTACAACGACCCACCGTACGTTAAGCTCCAGAAACTCGAAATTATGGTCCGGATAGCAAATGAGAAGAACTTTGACCAGCTACTCAGCGAACTAAAGGAATATGCTCTCGAGGTGGACATGGACTTTGTTCGACGTGCCATCAAGGCCATCGGCCAGGTTGCCATCAAGATTGAGGGTGCTAGTGAGAAATGTGTAAACACGTTGTTGGATCTCATCGCGACAAAGGTGAACTATGTCGTTCAAGAGGTAGTCGTTGTTATCAAGGACATTTTGCGCAAGTATCCCGGCTACGAGGGTGTTATTCCCACCCTGTGCAGTCACCTTGACGAACTGGACGAGCACGATGCCCGTGGGGCCTTGATATGGATTGTTGGAGAGTACGCAGAAAAGATCAAGAATGCCGACGAGATTCTGGTTGGATTCGTTGAGACTTTCTCGGAAGAGTTCACTCAGGTATGCCTAGCACACCCATTTGCACGGCGCTACTCTGAAACCAAACGCTAACTCGCTTTTAGACACAACTTCAAATCCTCACTGCTGTCGTTAAGTTATTCCTCAAGAAGCCCGGAAGCAACCAAGAACTTGTCCAGAAGGTGCTGCAAGCAGCCACTGCTGAAAACGACAATGCCGACATTCGCGACCGAGCATACGTGTATTGGCGTCTTCTCTCTGGCGACCTGGACGTAGCCAAGGTTGGTAGTAACCCTCTTCGTCTTGTGAAGTTGCACAATTTCCAGAAGCCCCAGAGTCTGACCATAGTCTGACCGATACGCCCTCTTAGAATATCGTTCTCTCACAAAAGCCTGCCATTTCTACCACGATGACCAGCCTGCCCCCTGCACTTTTGGAACAACTTCTAGGCGAGCTCTCCACCCTAGCTTCAGTATATCACAAGCCGCCGGAGTCGTTTGTTGGAAAGGGTCGGTTTGGCGCGGATGAAATCCAAAAGGCGGCCATCCGAGAACAACGGCAAAACGCTGCGGAGAACCCAATTGCAGCCGCCGTCGCTGCGTCACAATCTGGAAGTGGCCCGGCCCAGAACAATGCCGAGAATCTACTGGATATCGATTTCGATGCGCCCGCGTCGACAACATCTCCAAATGGGGGAACGCCCGATAGGGGCTCGAGTCCGGCCGGCGGTGCTGCCTCGGGCGGCATGGCCGACATGATGAACCTATTCGACGCCCCCGCGCCCCAAGCACAAAGCCGTAGCACGGCAGGCCCGAGCAGTAGTGGGGGCCTGGAAGACCTGATGGGCGGATTCGGAGACCTGAACTTTGGTGCAGCTTCGGGCAGCCAACCTCTGCCGGCGGCCATGCAGCTTCAGCAACAGCACCAACAGCAACAAACTCCAACTCTACCCGCTGGCTCGGGGGCAAATAAGACAGAGGACGATCTACTGGGGCTATTCTAGTGCGTGTGCGCTCGGCAAAGGAGTAAGGAGCAAGAGATGGGGGGTTTTTTTGTATTGTTTTATTGTTTATTGAAAAGTAAGCACAGCACAAAAGCAAGCGGCTTGCAATAGACTAGTCACCACAATACATGACTACATAGAGCGACCAGTGCCCATTGTATCTATATCGGTCTCGAGTGTCAATGCCCTCCAGTCGATTTGTCTCGACAGACGCAACAATTGTTTCCCGTCATAAGAATCATCCTTCAAACAATGTTGCCAACCCAGAAATCACCCAATTCGCCCAGTAGATATGCATAAAAAAGCTAAGAAAACCCTAAACAGCTCAAGAGACCGGCGCATCCGCCGTCCCAGCCTCAGCCTCAGCCTTGGCCAGATCGCGCTCCCACTCTTCCATAGTCTGACACTTTGCGGTCCAGGCGTGGATGACGGCGATTTCGTCCTTGAGGACGGCGTTGACGAGTCTGTGGCGTTTGAGCGAGTTGAGGCCTGCGAATTTGGGGGATATTATGTGGGCTGTGAAGGATTGGCCGCAGCCGCCTGGGAGAAAGCCACGCTGTTAGGCGGGGTTTCTTTTCTGTTTGGGAGGGTTTGGGTTTGGAGGGTTTGGAGGGTTTGGAGGGTTTGGAGGGGAATGGAGGGGTTGGAGGGTTGCGGTACCGGATATGTCTGTTACTTTGACATGTGTGGCGGATAGACGCTCTGTTAGCGCATCCTTGAGGAATTGCTCTGTTATGGCTTCGGTCATTGTTGCGAGGGTTGTGAGGGCGGTTCGGGGGGAGCAAAGAGGTTTGCGAGAGGGGTGGAATGGAGGGGGAGGATGAGGTCAGAGGTTTAGAGAGTTAGTTTGGGGTTAAGGGACAAGGGTTGGATGCTATTTTATTTTTCGAGGGGGGGACCGTTTTAGGATTGATAAGATTGATTAAGGGCACCGATGGGGGCCGGAGTACCGTGGCTACGCTGGAAGGGGAGATAGTTGCACCTGCAGAACCTTGCATCCACTGAACATTAGTCACTAGTTTTACCGAGACAGACAGCTACCAAGCTCTTGGGAGGAAAACGGTGTCCCATGCTAATGATCGCTTTTATTGCGCTCGCTTTTCCAACGCCCTTCTTACATTGAAAGAACCGCTCCTTAAGAGGAGCGATCAAAACTACCCAGTACCCAAATCCACAAAACGAAGAAAAAAAAAAAGAGTATGACAGCCGACTGGTATACCTAATGCGCCATTCCCAAGACAATGCATGACCGAAGTTTGAACCTAATATCTGTGACGAGTCGAGTAGTCCTTCGGACTGACAACCAGACCTCGTCCCTTCTTTGCACCTTGATATACTGTTTCGATAATGTCCACAAGTTCTTGTTTATCCTCTCTATCTCGCAAGAAGAAAAGTATTAGCGACTGTGTCTTCGTGGATATAATGTATGGCTTCACACTTACAAAACCCAGTTCAATTTATTGTTGTTACCCGTTCCGAAATCGCCTGCGAGCGGTCAATATCAGCATAACGAAAGAAAACTTTGGAGCTTGTTTGAACAGTTTAGTCTGGCCACGTACATTGTATGTGCTTATTCCGCCAAAAGAACTGAAAGACCTGTCAGCACATTCCCCCTTTCGCCAAAAAAAAAAAAAACAAGAGCGACGCAAGAAAGATCAGAACGCATCGCATGATGATATGGGTGAACATACCATAATTGTCATCGGGTCGTAGAGCTCGTACATGCTGTTAAAGTCGGGCACTTCTTCATTGTCGCAAAGGTAAATGGCTGCAAAATTCGAAACTCGGGCCGCAATTCGAGACAAGACGTCGTCCTGTCGAAGGCAGTCTGGATCGCCAACTTTTCCGAAACGAATTACGACAACGCGGTCGGGCTCAGAGAGAATGGCCTGGTCAACGTGCCAGCCGCTGTGAAGATGAGGGAGAACGAGGGAACCCATGGTGAGATGTTGGTTTCGTGAGACGTGGAGGAAATATCCGTAGTGCGTATTTTTTTTTGGGGGGGGGGGGATTTGTCTTGGTGTTTATCTTGGTGTTTCGGAGTCTCGAAAGTGTTGCGTTGAGTCTTCCTAGGGGGATGTAGGAAGCAAAGTCCCAGATAAATAGTGGAAGGCGATGGATGATTCTCGATGTTGCCTGCAGTCTTTGGTGGGGCATTCAGATGTTTCGTTGGTAGGATGGTATGCAATAGGAGGGGCACAAGAGCTTAGTCATCATTTTCGAACCTCAACTTGAAGCTCCAGTGAGCTTTGAAGCTTGATGATCCACTCACTCACAACCTCAGTGAAAGCAGCTTGATAAAATACTTGGGAGTAGCACTGTCAAACTGTCAAGAGGGGAAGAAGAGATCGGCTTCATCCTTCGAAAACTGACCGCCCATGAGCAGATTTTGCTCACTCTTACGGCCAGCAGCAAGACTTGTCGCTTACGGCAAGCTCAATCCCACTTTACCCCCCTCTTCGAGACCTCTGGTACGTGTATTCACGCCATACACAAGGCAAGCTTTCTCGTCCAAATCAGCACCGCTATCCACCATGGCGTACTCGTACTCCCAGACAGCCAAGTCGTCGGCATTTACCCAATTGGTCGTCTCCAAAATGAGAGAACTGTTTGTTATTCCTTCCTTTCTCTTGTCCTCGATAAAACTCCCGTACTTATGATTTGCAGATACCCTGAAGAGTTGGCCGATAGGTCATGGGACAATGTCGGTCTCTTGCTGGATAGCATTGACATTGGAGACGAATCTTCAAAGAAGCCCATCGTCCTTCTTACTAATGACCTCTCGTGGGCTGTCGGCCAAGAAGCCGTCAAGCTTGGTGCTAGCGTCATCGTCACTTACCGTATGCTGCATTCCCACAGCACTTGATCAAGACGAGAGCGTCCAACTAACTGGAATTCATTGCAAGACCCCATTATTTTCCGTGGCCTAAAGTCCATCACTGCTAAAGATGCCCAACAAGCAACCCTCCTCCTCCTCGCCCGCCACGGAATAGCCGTCTATGCCCCGCACACTGCCCTTGACGCCTCCCCCCAGGGCATCAACACATTCCTCGCCTCTTGCGTCGAGAAATCTGCGCAAGTTCACGCAACCGAGGAGATTACTTCAGCCCGCAGAGTAATCAAGCCCGTAGCAAACCCGCCTCTCGGCCACGAAGCAGCCGGCTACGGCGCAGAAGTAATATTCTCGTCTCCCGTAGCCCTGGGCCCCGTAATCAGGGACTTGGGAACGGTCCTAGGTGGCTTCTCGCACCTTAGCGTCGCAGTACCACCAACATGCGACCTCAAAGAAGCGACAACGACATCGGTGGCAGTCTGCGCCGGCTCCGGCTCCGACATCCTCAGCAGTTCTGATGCTCAAGTTCTTCTAACGGGTGAAATGAGCCACCACGACGCCCTCAAGGCCACACAGGATGGCCGCATTGTAATCACCACTTTTCACAGCAACACGGAGAGGGCGTTCCTAGGTAGTGTGTTGCAACCTTCGCTTCAAGAGAGTCTTTGCCAGGAGAGGCCTGATGCTGTGGTTGTTGTGAGCAAGGTTGACCGGGATCCTTTTGCTATCGTTGATTTGAGCACTTTATAAGGGAAAGGTGGCGTATCTATGTTCTGTTTTGGTAGGCTGGTAAGGTGAAAGTCGGGGCGCAACGGTGAACGAACATGATGTAATATTTTAACATGACCGAGTTGTTACCTCGTGACACAGGTGTATAGGAAGCGAAAATAAGGTAACAATGGGGCCAAAAGAGGAAAAAGAGGCATAAGAAAGTCTATGGTATCTAGGAAACATTTGAGTTCAAATTCTGCGTAAAAAAAGCAGTCATTTAACTGCTCAATCTGGAGCTTGTCTCACTCTCACTCGCATCCCTCTCCTCGGCCGCCGCTAGAATAGAATCCCCCTCGCGCAAACACTGAATAACATCCTCCCCCCCAAGCTTTTTCTCCTTCCACACGACAAGTAACCGCCGTGGCATAACCCACGCCTCGCGCGCCTCCTGCACTCTCTTTTCCGCCACGAGCCTGCGCAGCTTGTTGGGTATGGCGACGACCTCGGCGGCCAACTCGCGAGTCCTCCGTTTCCTGGCAGCGGTCTCGTCTTCGGCGGTGGGGTTTGGGAGGGCTTCGCGGAGGGCTGTGCGGGCTGCTGAGGCTTGGGCGTAGATTTGGGCTATTTGGGCGTCGAGCATTGTGGTCATCGGGTTTAGGGGGTCCATATTTGTTCGCATCTGTTATGGATTGGGCCTTAGTTGGATTTGTAAAGCGATTGGTAAAGAATGGACAAGGGAAGAGAAGAGAATGGAACGAACCTTGCGAATGGTTTCCGTCGCCGCGATCAACTTGCTGTAATTGTCATACACGAGAGCCTTCTTCTCCGCGTCCAAGGCCCGAATCTCGCTCAAGACTCTGGCGTACAGCCTCAGCAATTCATCCAGTCCACTCTCAGCTAGAACCCGCGCCACATATTTCTCCCCGTCGAAATCGGGAACGTCAAGTTCGGCCCACGGGACCTCTGACATCCCCGGCGTAGGCGGGGCATTATGATTTGGATTTCGGGGGTCGATGGAGGCGGAAGTGTTGATTGGCGGTGGCGTGGCGGCTCCGCGGCGGAGGTTGTAGTATTCTCGTAAGGCGGCGCGGTTATTTCGTTTAGGGGTTGTTCCTGCAGCGGCGTTGTTGTTTGTTGTTAGGGTTGGTGTGGAGGATGTGACGGATATGTGGCTTAGAGAGGGATTTGGCGAGGAAGCTCCGGATCGGGGGATGTCGAGGCTGGGTCTTGTTGAGGGCGTGGGCGATGTGAGGGTTGGGGGACCGCGGCGGAGGGGGAGGGTGGAGGGTTCGCGGGGGGAAGCAATTGTCGACATTTTTGCGGCCCAGAGGCTTTGATATTTGTTCCTTTAAATCAAGAGGGAGAATTTCCGAGGTGGTTTGCGGTTTGCAAGTAGTTTGGGTGTGTTTTAGAGGGCAGACGGTGAGGCTCCCTTACGTTCTTGAAAGAGGTATGGAATGGGAGGTGCGGTTGGAGAGTGGACTGCAAAGCATACTCTCCGTATTACGTCGTCTCGTCGCCAAGTTTAGCTTTGGTGGGTCATCTTTTTTTTCCAAGGGGTAAAGTTGGTTGGCTAGTGCCACCGACAGAGGGTGGAGAACAGTAGTAATGTCACTGCAAGGGGTCCATTTACAGGGGTCTTATAGCGATGGGGCCTGGCCAGGCCCCGCCCCAAGTTCGATCCCCTGGACCTACTCAATTTTGCTCTGTACTCCGTACTCTGTAGTAATTAATACGGAGTATTGAAATCTTAATCTTCATCGACATACGGAGTACGTACTCCGTCAAGACTTCAATATAGACTTCATCCACCATCCCTCCTCTCTCAAAAATGGACCAAACAACCCGCCTCCGCACAGCCCTCCAAGAATCAAACCTCCCCCTCCCAACCCAAACCTGGCTCACAACCTTCCTCTCAACCCGCAACCCTCAAACCCCCTTCCCCTCCCTCCTAGCAACAGCAAAAGCTCGCCTCCTCGCAGCAGACCTCACAACCCCCTCCCTCCTAGACTCTTCAAGTCCAACACTCCCCAAATCAGACCCTTCGATTCCCGAAACCAGAATCTCCCGCAGCGTCCACGTGCAGATTCTTGACATCGAAGATATCAGCCAGAGCCGATGGCAACAAGTTGAGGAGCTCGAGGCTATTGAACGGGGAGAAACGACAAAGGGACGGGAGGTTATTCGTATTGTGAATAATGACGAGGGCGATGATGCGCGTGTAGGGACTGGTCCTACGCCTACGGCAACCACACATGTGGCTTCTTCGAGAGCAAATTCAACGCACAAGTTTGTCCTACAGGATCGCGCCGGAAACACCATGTTTGGGTTGGAACTGAAGCGTTTGCCGAATGTGGGCATCGGTCGCACGCATATTGGGGAGAAGGTCATGTTGCGTAGCGGTACTCTCGTTTCGAGGGGTGTGGTCCTATTGCAGCCCGAATCCTGTGTCTTTTTAGGTGGCAAGGTAGAAGAGTGGGAGAAGAAATGGGTTGCCGAGAGGCTGAAGCGACTGAAGACGGCTGTCGGAGAGCAAGAGGCAACGGCATCTTGAACTACGGAATTAGGATACCACTGGGGAAGCCGGTCGAACAGCCGGTCGCTAATGAATTGATGAGCAATGATTATTATTTCATCTTAAACTCCTCACCATGACCATGCCGACGTCTTCTTCAACTTCTAGTCTACGGTTCATCTAATGTATAAATTAATTTGTGCGAGATCATAATCCATGGGTGCCGGGTTCTTGTTTTGACAACAGACGCCTCTATTGACGCTCTTATTCAGACATATCATCGAGCTTTGGCTGCTTCAACCGCGGCAGCCAAGGAGTCCCAGCCATCGCTTAGCCAAGGTGCGATGAATGCGGCTCGTTGCGCCTCTGCTGCCCTGCCGGTACCCGAGTAAGCCTTTGCTAAAGCGTCCGTGCCAAGATGGCCCTTGGGCGGAATCTCGTTCAAGGCCACACCGACAGCCATATCTGCCGGTGTGGGATTGCCACTGATCTCTGCCAGCGACTGCCATCCGTGTGGAAGGTATGGGTATAGCATGACGTCCATCTGGGTTTGGCTCATGATACACTGGGCCGTGTGACCCTCGCGTAGCGACTCTATGCTTCGCAGTACAGCGCCGATGTCGGAATGTTCCTTGTCTGTCCTCTTGTCGCTTAGACGCAGGCCTTCGAGCTCCTCGACAACCGCCTCGAGGCTTTCCTCGTCCCCATCCAGCAGAGAAATCACGCCAAGAAGCAAGACTGACGGGACGTGCTCGGGATGATCGGCGATAATGCCAAACAACTTTTCGCGAGCTTTCTCGCGCGAGTCTTCGGTACCAGTAGCCCAGAGCACTTGGGCTAAGAGGCAGGCAGCGTCGGGGTTATGGTCCGACTCCTCGAGCGCCGACTCGAAATAGTCGACCGCCGTGTCTGGGTCCTTGCGGAAGTAATGGGCCAGCCCGACTGTAAGATGGGCCGATAGTCGAAGTTTTCTCCTCTGCTCCACATCCAGTTCACTGAGAGATTCATCACTACTAAGATTCAATGCTGTCTCTCCGCACTCGAGTGCTTCGTCATAGTAACCGGAACCGAGGTATGCCCGTGCAAGGTCCGCTTTGGCGAGAGCAAAGCGGCCTGCTACTGTGGGAGATTCGGTGCGCTCGAACTCTTGTTCTAGCTGAGAGCACAAGCGTACAAGCGAGGCTACAGCACGGTCGTAGTCCCCAGTACGTTCCTGAAACTGGGTTAAAAGATGGTCATACGGTACATTTCTCGGATCCAAACTGTGCGACTGCGACAATGCATAAACCGGTTGGATGATGGCACTTATGTTAGGCTCGCTCGTAGTTGAAATGAGGTGGTCAAAGGTGGTCGCTCCATACTGGTGGCGGATTGGAGTGGCCGAGGAATCGGAAATGTCCATGGCGTGGGTAAAGAGCCCGCGGGCCTCGTCTTTATCGCCCATGAGCAGGGAGACGAAAGCTTGGCCAAACCAAGCATACTGATACTCGGGATCATTGGATTGAGCTCTCGTAAAGGCCTCGTTTGCCAGTTTAATGTCATTTTGCATCAGTGCAAGGGCTCCAAAGTTCGTCCATGTGGGGGCACTTCGTTCGTCGAGATGCAGACTCCGCACAAACGAGTGTTGAGAAACCCGTGGGTTGATACTGCTCGTCACGACACCCAGTGCGTTCCAGAATTCGGCATTGCCGGCCTCGAGTTCAATTGCATGTTTGAAGCATTTAACCGCGGTTCGCAGGTAGCGGCTGTAACTCTTCTTGTTCTGCGGGCCGACGCAAACATGGGCACGATACTCAGCCCAGCCTAGATTGTAGTAGCCCACCGGCAGAGCATAGCTGTCGTGGGAAGCAGCGTGAATGGCTCTCTTATGGCAAAGAATGGCGGCATGAAGAGCCTGGGTCAGTTTCATTTCCAGAGGGTCGTCACTCTCTGTGGGTTTCTGAGTCAGTAGTACAGAGCTGATCTTGTCTGATTCAGCAAGAACTTCACTTGCAGAAGGTGTTGAGCTCTGGAGGAGGTCTGCGACATCCTTAACGGGGAAGTTGTCGAGGCGGCTCTGTACAACAGAAAAAACAGAGCACGCATCGCCGACGGCTTTCCAAAAGTTGAATGATTCCGGGATTGTTCCAAACACTTTCGACGCGAACGTGATGGCCTCCTGGACGAGATCAATGGCACGGCCAAAAGCTCCGTTTCGGATATTGTGGTTCGCGCTTTCAGCCAATGCCTGGAGCAGGGCACATATAACGCCTTCCTCGGTGGGGTGTGTAGCAATGACGGCTTGGTAAAGCGCAATCGCGTCGTCAAACTCTCCAAGCTCAAGCTTGATGTTAGCTAGCAGGTACTTGGTAAACCAGGCGTCGTCGGTATTCGAACCGGATGTGAGGTCTTCGAGGCTCTGCGCTTGGACAATTGCTTTGCTGGCGGCTATGTAGCGGCCCGACCGGTAATAGCTCTCTCCGAGTCCGACCCAAGAGTGATAATCGTTGGGAGACATCCTCAAAGCGGCTTGGAAGGCTGCAACAGCCTGGGCATAGTCTTGTTTCCCCAGTTCGGCGACACCCAAAGCGGTATAGGGCCATGATATACCCGTTCTCTTAGATCCAGGGGACGGTTTAACCTTGCCAGAGTTAATGATGCGTCGCGTGATCAGCTCAACCCTGTCCCAATCTCCCTCATCAGCGAAGAAACGAGCAAGCCGCTCGGCGGCGACTACCTCGGATGGCGAAAGTTCGACAGCTTTCTGGAAGCATTTCCTGGCTCGCTTCTGATCCTTGGCATAATCTGCGTAATACACTCCCATGCTGGTGTAGGCAGGGGCGAGATTCAGGTCGTTTTTCAACGCCGATAGAAAGAAATCGTAAGCTCCCTTGCGACTCTTTCTTGCAGCCTTGGAGTCGTCAATGTTCCAGATGCAAACGCCGACACGGTATTGCGTGAGGGCAAGAAGCTCCTTGTTAACGTCCTTCGTTGACTTTAATTTGTTTACACATTCCAGAAGTTCGTCCCTGCCATTGGTGTAGTCACCTGTAAGCGCCTTCACCCATGCTGCTTCGGTACGGATGCGCACGTTTTCAAAATCACGCTCGAGAGCGCGAGATAAGAAGTCAAGAGCGTTCTGGTAGTCCTCCTCTTCCTCGTATATAAGACCTACTCCAATGAGTGCCGCTGTTGAGGAGGGGTCCCGTGCAAGCACAGTATCAAAGAGGGACCTAGCCTCGGAATGGTGCCGTGGGGTTTGATAGTATACCAGGGCTGTTGCTAGATAGAGGGAATAGCAGTCATGGACATTGTTAAACCAAAAGCCAGACTTCTTTTTTTCCGCTTTGAGATGTGCCAATGCTTTACGCATCAGTTCGACCTGGCTTTCCCATTCTTGCAACTCCTGGTAGTATTCTCCCATGAGACGGTAAGCCAAGAGCGAATCTGCCGACGCAATCCCGTCCATCATCATGGCAAGACGGTCCTCTTCGGTAAAGGGTACCACGGAAACGGGCACGCCTCCGTCATCGTCATCATCGCTCACCTCCGAACCAGACTTGGCATCTTGTCCAAGTGCCTTTTGCGATTGGGAGGTCTTTGGAAAAGGGGACAGGTGACTGGTGAGAAAGCCGGTGATAACTTTATACAAGCCGCTATCGGGGAAATGCGAACAATATTCTCGAAGAATGTTGACATCCCACTCTCGAATTTCTTCGTAGTCCTTCCAGTCGAGGGTTAAATCCCATGCCAGTTTGAAGGGGTGTTTGATGATGACCATTCCCTCTGCCAGTTTCATCACCTCGTCACGTTTCGCTGCTTTCTTGGTTCCATCTGGGGCAACTAGAAGTTGATCGTAGCAATACTGCAACAGCTTCTCCTCGTAGATATGGCGCAGCTCGTCGTCGGTGGTCCAGTCTATCAGGTTGCGGAAAATACCCTCGAGGTTGCTGCCAGAGTACACTTCGCGTTTGACTTCGATGGTGACGTCCTTGATGCGGGAGCCGATGCGCGTTCTGCGCTCGCCGATGAGAGTGTTGATTTCCTTTTGCTGCTCTGATTCGATAATCCTGGCTATTGTCTCGTAAGTCTTTCCAGGATGAGCAATGCGGCCTTCAAGCAAAGGATATACCGGACTCTGAGGAAGAAGGATGCTCAGAGCCTCCGCATATTGATTGCGGTCGCCATGGGTGCGAGCAAAGTCGACAAACGCGTCGACGACAACCTGACATTTATAAAGGTCCTCAGCGCCGTGGTATAGTTTGGCTAACTCGATAACGGCGTTCTTGTAGGCCGATATCTTGGTTGGACCTTGTCGCTCATAGAGTTTGATCAAGCCCTGCCATGCGGGGGGTTGCTTTGGTTGGATCTTTGCTGCTAATAGAAAGGCTTTCTCTGATTCATCAAGTCTGCCCAGCTTTTCCAGACAAAATCCAGAGAATAGTTGGCTAAAACGCCCTCGGCGCAGGTAAGAGGGTGTGTCTACAAGGCGAGAGTGTGTCTACAGGTAAGGGTTGCATAGACTTACGCTTGATAGCTCTTGGGGTCGGTTTCTAGGACGGCTTGTGCTTGCTGCAATGCCTCGTCGAACTTGTTTTGCTTTATGAATTCGTTGACGGCCTTTAGTCTAGCTTTAATTGAAGACATAGCTTCACACTATGCCCTCCACCACTCGGTGAGGGGGGGAGGTATCGAGGCCTTGAGTGAGGGATTGTGGCTACTTGACGGGCTGACACGAAATTTGGGAGATGGCAGGGGAGAAAGGACCGTCTCAAGCCATCTGCAGCGGTGGGTTTTGAATCTCCAGTTTTGTGCCTGGGAAAAACGGTGGCAGAGCTGTCGTAGGACTGAGGTTAGAAAAATAAACGTGTTTCTGTGCGTAAGGCTGAAAGACTGCGATCGCCCACTGCAATTCAAGGTGGAGGGTCTGCCCCGCATGCCCGCATACAGTACGAAGATTAAGTGCGAGGTTATGTTGGCACTGTGCCTACACCATCTCCAACGGGATTCCAAATCAAAGTCGGTTCGGAAATCCAGCACTTCAAGAACGGGTATCACTGTCTTACGGAAGATTGCACAAGTGTGTCCCATATGATTCTATCTCTCTACCATGTGCCCCGAGTTCGGGTGTGATGCGGCATTCATTATGGAATTAATTATGGGTTATTCTTAGCGCGTGATGGTCGACTGATGGCTGGTGACGAAGAAGACGTCATTGCTCTAGGTACCGTTTACTCTAGACCAGGACATCAATTTTGAAGAGAATAGGACTTTTGAACAAAAATACGGCGAATTAGTTAGCAATGTGTAAAAGAGCGCCACGGACACTTTTGCCCGAAGAATATGAAAGATGGCCGATTATTTTCTGTCGTCGTCGTCGTTCCTTGTCAAGGGTCTTATCAGACTACGGAGTAGATTCATCTAGTTTACGGAGTACTCCGTACTTGTAATAGAGTCTTCCCCCATAGCCTCCACTGTCTCATAGCTCTTGGCCTCGCTAACGGGTCTAGTTTATGGGGGGTTGTCACCCCTCACCGCCCTGAAAGTACGTGCAAGTGTACGGAGTATGCAATTATTCCTTTTCTGCCATATCTGTAAATTGTTCGTCTCAGGCTCCCCGGCCCGAGCTTGCAACCACCACCTAACCAACCCCCCCCCTTCTCTCATGTCGTCAACCCGTTCTTGAGTAGTCGCCTCTTCATTCCTCTCTAACCTCCTATGTCTCCCATTTGAATTGTTTGGAAACTAGTTGCGGCCTTACTATCAACTCGCACCCTCGTCTTTGCCACCATGGCTTCCTTTCGACTCACCATCGAGGATGGCCAGTTCCGTGATGGCCATGGAAGGCATGTGGTTCTTCGCGGCCTCAACTGCGCCGGCGACGCCAAATTCCCCAGCGATCCCGCCCAAACATCATACATCCCCGACGACTTCTTCGACGGCGACAATGTCAAGTTCCACGGCCGACCGTTTCCTTTACAAGACGCCCACCAGCACTTTTCCCGCATACGACGCTATGGCTTCAACACAATCAGATATGTCTTCACTTGGGAGGCAATCGAGGCCGCTGGCCCCGGAAAGTACGACGAGGACTGGATTAGCCACACTATCGAGATTCTCCGCGTAGCGAAGACGTATGGCTTCTACATTTTCATGGATCCTCATCAGGATGTTGTACGTTGAAGCGGCCGTCTTCTCTTCATTTCGTCCCCCTTGACTGTCTCGCTTCTTGCTCCAGAATTCAAACAAGTTCTACTGCTAATGCTCTTCTCTTCTCCCAATAGTGGTCACGATTCACCGGCGGATCTGGTGCCCCGATGTGGACCATCTATGCTTGCGGGTTGAACCCTCAAAGCTTTGCTGCTACCGAAGCCGCCATTGTCCAGAACACATATCCCGAGCCCGACGAGTTTCCCAAGATGATCTGGGCCACCAATTACAACCGCCTTGCCGCTGCCACCATCTTCACAATGTTCTTTGCCGGTCGCGACTTCGCCCCCAAGTGCGTCATCAACGGCATAAATATCCAAGACTTTCTTCAGGGTCACTTTGTCGCCGCCTGCGCCTACCTCGCGCGTCGCATCCATGAAGCAGGTGATCTCGAGGGCCATGTCATTGTCGGATGGGAGAGCCTCAACGAACCAAACCACGGCCTAATCGGTCGTCAAGACATCAGTGTGATTCCCAAGGATCAACCCTTGAAGAAAGGCACGTCCCCGACCATATGGCAAGCCATTCTCACCGGGTCGGGCAGGGCATGCGAGGTCGAGACGTGGGACATGGGTGGCCTGGGTCCCTTCAAGGTTGGCACAGCGTTGGTCGATCCGCATGGCGAGATCGCCTGGCTTCCGGCGGACTACGACGATTCCCACTATGGTTGGAAGCGCGATGAGGGCTGGAAGCTCGGTCAGTGTGTATGGGCCCAACATGGGGTGTGGGATCCCTCGAGCGACTCTCTTCTTCGAAAAGACTACTTTGCCAAGAACCCGCGGACGGGCGAGACGATTGACTACCCCAATTTCACCAACACATACTTCATGTCTCTATACAGGAGGTATCGGGATGCCATTCGTGCCCAGCATAAAAACTGCATCATGCTGATGCAGTTCCCCACGCTCGAACTGCCGCCCCAGATTAAGGGCACCGAAGATGACGATCCCATGATGGCGTTTGCGCCACACTTTTACGACGGCATTACCCTCATGACCAAAAAATGGAACCGTACTTGGAATGTCGACGTTGTCGGAATTCTTCGTGGCCGCTACCTCCATCCGGCCTTTGCTATCAAGGTCGGTGAGACGGCGATCCGCAACTGTTTCCGCGACCAAGTGGCCTCCCTTAGACAAGAGGGCATTGACAGGATGGGCAATCACCCTTGCATCCTCAGCGAATTTGGCATCCCCTACGACATGGACGATAAGACGGCCTACAAGACGGGCGATTATTCTAGCCAATCCGCGGCCCTCGACGCCAACTACTTTGCAGTCGAGGGCGCCCATCTGGAGGGCCACTGCCTTTGGCTCTATACCGTCACAAATGACCACGCGCGAGGCGATCAGTGGAACGGCGAAGATTTGTCCATTTACTCTATTGACGACAAACCTCTCCCAATGTCAGCCCTACCGGCTGACATGGAATCAAAAACTGAAGACGATGATATTTCGCAACAACGAAGCCGCGCCTCTCGTGATGTGGCCACTGAGACCACGGTCACGCCTGAGAATCTGCACAGCGCACTAGCGACGGATCCCATCTCGTGGGAATCGCAAAAGCAACCCGAACTCACCAGTACACCTGGCTATCGAGCAGCCGAGGCTTTTGTCCGGCCAACTCCTGAAGTCGTCGCTGGCACAGTGAAGGAGTACGGTTTCGACCTGAGGGCATGTACCTTCAAACTAAAGCTCACGTCCAAGTCTCCGACACCCGAAAACAATCCCACGATCGTGTTCCTCCCGGACTTCCACTTTCCCCGTGACGAATGCGTTGTGGAGGTCTCGGCCGGTAAGTGGGAGATCAGCACGGACGATGATGAAGGCCCGATGCTCCAGAAATTGAAATGGTGGCACGGTGAGGGCGAACATTCGCTCAGCGTCACTGGCCTGGTTAGAAAACACAATGTTCTTGAGGGTACCGCCGAGGAACAAGGGTACCTGGACCAGTGTCAGCAGACATATGGGTTCAACCCGAGAAATTGTTCTGTCATGTGAGGCAAGTAATTCCCATTAGTGCTTCTATGAGGCCTTGCGAGTTACGGCTTCTTTATTGGTTTTCAACAGCATGGCATCACATATTGGCGTTTCGGTTCTTTTGCATTCAGGGGGGCCGTAACTTTATCGAACGAAATTTGTATATATTGACATGCCCTTTCTGCAGTCTGTATGATTGTGTACTCTATAGAACAATTGCTCGATGGTTTTTTCAGCATTTCAAATGCAGCGCGCCTTTAAAATGAAGGACTGTATTTTCAAGAAGAATATCGTGACATCCACTCCTTGACAAGGTCTCGATAGTCCCCTACCTGGTACGGCACCATGACCTCCTGATACCACGATTTCTTCCGATGATATGATAATCCGAGATCGGACAGTAGCATGTCAGTATAAGGAATACTGTCCACTACCAAATCAGGATACCGCTCTCCGGCGCCGCCGGTCTCCTTGGGTCGGCGGATGCGTTCAAATTCGGTGTGGTAGAAAGTGTCATGTTTGATCTTGGCGAAGTCTGGTTTAGTGTCCATGCCTGACAGGTGAGGGATCTTGCCGTCGAAGAAGGATGTGATCCAGAGGGCTTGGGCTTGAGACAGGATAGCTGTGTGGATAGTAATGTGGGCACCGATGATGGCAAGGTTCCGATTACGGATGAACTGTTCATCATAAGGAACGACAAATCGGTAGAGGCGATAGGGCGAGGATGTAAATGGTTTGTGGTCCTCGGTTGGGACATCAGTGTACATGGACTTGGAATTGGGAAGCTCTCGGACTGGTAGGTTGCGCAGCATTGGTGCGGATCTCAAGACTTCTTTGCGTACTACCGACTCGAGTTCGGGATCGAAAGAGCTTCCAGGGAATCCAATGCGGCTCTCAATGCCTTCGGGAAAGAATTTGATACAGGGTTTCGCCTCCCAGCCGGTACAACAGACAACCGCATCCGCCTTGATAGATGAACCGTCCGACAAGTGTACTGTATCGTCCGACAACGAGACAACTTCGGCAGCATGAGCTGTAATCTTGCCGCTTCTTGCAAGGTCGAACCAACTACTCTCATAGTTATGAATACTCAGCGAGTTACCCATCCAGTATGTCGAGGACCACGGTTTCAACGACGCCATTGCTGGATGTCCATCGTACATGTTCAGCGAGGACACCATGGTATCAAGATGATTCCAGAATCTTGAGACAAGTTTTTGACCTAGCCAAGACCGGTTCATGAAGGATCGAATGGACGAACCGGAAGGCCCAAAGGGACTTGGATCAAGCCATGATGCAAGGCGCGTTGAACATATAGCAGATAACGATGCGAAGAAACCGGGAAGTCTGCAAGGCCACACCCAGCTCGGACCCCCTCCAGAACGGCGCATAACCATATGCGCTTCAGCACCAAATCGAGCCGCAGCACTGTAACATATGTCCCAAGCTGACTTGTTCCCACCAATCACAACGACAGTCTTAGCAGCCATGAGTTGCTCAGCGCGCGACTTGAACTCCTTGGCGTGGAAGACATGACCATTGAAAGTTTCTCGTCCAGGGAGCTCGGGCACAAAGGGCTCCGAGGTCAAACCTGTTGCCAGGACTAATTTGGAAGCAACCACTTCACCGCGGGTTTCTGGTTCGACATTGGAGTCCACGACTACGGATGATGACGTAGCTGGGTACGTCGCATAGCAAATCTTCCACGAGCTATCAGGTAAAAGCGTGGCAGATTCCACTTTTGTCCGTAGGCGGACGTTGGAGTCGAGGCCGTATTTTCTGCTGAAGTCGCAAAGATACTTGTGCACCACTGTTCCAGGAATATGCTGTCCGGGTTTTATATCGTAGGCTTTCAGGACGAGGGGAAAGTCGCTGAATTCGTAGCTTCCGACCAAGTTATTGGTTTTGAGTCCCGGGTAGAGTCTTTCGTCGGCCCATGTGCCGCCGAGGGATTGGGCGTAGTCGAGGATCAGAATTTTGGCATGGGGGTGGGCTTCTATGTAGGTCTTTGCCATGCATAGACCATTCCAACCTGTCGTATATGTTAGAAGTTTGGTAAAATGAAAAGAAATTTGGCGATGCTTTACCTGCTCCGACAACCACGAGATCGACACGCTCCATGGTCAAGCTTGTCTTTGCTAAACGATAAACGAACCAGGAATACGACTTCAAGACTTAGCTAATCAAACACGAGCTTACAATCGATAGACTTATCTTGAAGACGAGTTGCAGTGGCCGTAAGATATATGTAAGCTCTCATAAGAGGAACAGGACACTGGCGGAGACAGTTCTACAGGGTCACGTCACCACCACATAGAAAACCACTATAGAGCAGAGTATGGTGCAGCATATTGCCATTGCGCGGCCCGATAATTCGTCCAAGATCGGGTAAGACCAAAGAGCTGGAAATCAAAACGTATCAGAACAGAGGCTCTTGTCGTTATCGCCCATGGCCCATGGTGGTATTCCAAAGTCAGCTTCCTTCGGAAATGCAACTGGTAGAATC
Organism: Graphium sp. VPRI43844; assembly: GCA_019925285.1. Classification (NCBI taxonomy): domain Eukaryota; kingdom Fungi; phylum Ascomycota; class Sordariomycetes; order Microascales; family Graphiaceae; genus Graphium; species Graphium sp. VPRI43844. The sequence goes on along the minus strand of JADHKT010000036.1, from coordinate 162,958 downwards.
TATCCGAAGGTGTCCTGCACTAGACATCCACCCCCGTTACGCTAAACAAGTCCCCGTATGCAATGGACAGATTGACCCCCGGACCGGAACCATTTGGTGACAATTCATGCATGTGCAATTCGCTTGATTGGGTTGGGCGGTTGGGCGGTTGGGCGGGGAAGCTGTTCAATGTTTGCACCTGGCCTGGTCTGACTGTTGCAGGACATATATTCGGCAGCTATTCTTGATGGCAATAGACAGTGTCCGTTGATTTGATTCCTGAACTCGAAAGCACACCATCGAATCGCTTATACTTGTAGCAACGATCAAATTCTTTATCATACACCACTACCAGTAACAAAACAAGACGCAAAAGCAGACATTCAAGATGAGCAAAAAAGATACAGCTACTGTTTTGGATATTTCTCAGTGGCCCACGGCCCAGAAATTTGTCTCTCGCTGTTCTGAATTTCTAAATGAAGTGCAAGACTTGTAAGTTCCATCAACCCTTTTTTTCTTTCTTTTTATTCACACCAGATCCTTTGCAAGACAGAGAATGGCTAATTTAGAGAGCAACCCAAAATACAGAACACCAGGGAAGGATCTGGAAGCGAGATTGAACAAAAACTACGGCCCAGGCACTCCCCATTACGAAGCCATGTGCGAGTACATCCGCCAAGGGCTCAAAGAGGGTTGGGTAGCTCAAACTGAGCTAGACGGGCCCAAATACCGCAGAGGAAGAATCACAAACCCCACGGCCGAAACGCGGTTCTTTAGCATCACGACAGTGTACATGGAGAGTGAGGAGGTGTACGCAGGCCAGTACCACGTGCACCCGTATGGCGAGATCAACTGCGTTGTGCAGATTGACAAGGGCGCGGAACTCAAGGGCATGCAGGGTTGGCAGGCGGCGGGCTGGACTTCGCCTGGGCCGGGGACACATCATTATCCGGAGGTGCGTGGCGGGGCGTTGGTTGCGTTGTTCTTCTTGCCGGCGGGGAGGATTTCGTATAATGCACAACCTGGAGACCCGCAGCCCCTTTCAGTATAATCAGTATAAGCTTGGGAACTGGTCTAATACGAGTAGGAATGATATGCTCATTTGGAGAAGATTAAGATTGCTTTGTATCCGTGTGATTTCCAACTTGACAGATAAGCATTGATAGGTAATAATAGATAAGTTCTATAAGTTCTATAAGTTCTATTTAACAGCGCGAGTATCCGGTATCTGGCCAGGAGCTTTGCTAGACTCTTCTCATGGAGAATGTGGCGTATCCGTTCCCGCAGCTAAGCGTACGTATCCGAGAGAGAATCTATCCGCAACCAGAATCTTTCCGGTGGTCCGCACAACTCTATCCGGACTCACCCAACCTACCCACTTTCAGTTGGGACCCCTATCTCAAATGAACTCCCTTACATTGGCCTGGCCATACTCCGTAATCAACCGGCTGGCAACAACGGTCCTTGGAACTAAAAACAGGGTTATCATAGCTTATTGCAAGCACAAGTATGAGTTGATCTTGACTATATGGGGGGAAAGGAGCTCTGAGCTCTCCCCCACCCTCCCGTATGCACTCCACTTCCCCATGTTTGACCTGAATTGCTTTCAATCGAATCAGCATTGGCTTATGTATTATGCATGCATCGTAACAAGTCGAAGATGTAACGGGAAGAATGAAATCACCTAAAAAGAGAAGGGAAAGAAACCCGACAAAAATGTGATAAATCGTAAATAATTGTTGGACTTAGAAGATCACCCCCGCATCCTAAACTACATCCTATCGTGTCCAAGTGGCAACTCTCAGTAGGATTCAGACAACAGATAAGAGGAGGGTACGGAGTACACTTTCGGATACAACCCCCCAGATAGATAGAACTACAATGCAAAAGTCGGGCGTTCCATTATCCCTGTTCCAATTGACATGGAAAGCTCGGACTACTATGCGTTGCAGTTGCCTAGGTATCTGGGTCACAAGACACATGCTGTCGGTAATCTTTATGGAGTAGTTGAAAGTCAAGTTGATTAGCTAGTGGAACAGATACGGAAACAAAGAGCTAATACAGCACGCCCGCTGATCTCCCATATCTTTTACACCCTATCCTAGCGTCTTTGGCTTTTTTGGATAGCACTTCGACTACTTAAGGCGGGGATGGTAACATTGCTTCATCTCATGCAGCCATCCTATGCACATGGTATGTGTAGGAGGTAGGGACTTGCATCCATACGAGACATCTCTACTCCGTACATCTCCCCCTTTTTATTGTATTAATTCGAAACCTCCCGCACCTATTGACGCACTGCCCTTTCGTCTATCCAATCTTGTCTTGAACCATCCTGTTCGGCCCCCCCTCTGCGTCCCATAAGCCTTTCCAGATCCAAATCGCTAGCATGGCTACCGAGAAGACTGCCGCGATGGCAATCGAGCAGAGAAATCGGGAAAATGAGAGAGCCATTGCCGAGGCAGATATTGAGGTCGCCGCTGACAAGTGAGGTCCCCTTCATCCAAGTTCCTGTTAATACCCGACTTAGCTATAGAAGCAATCTATATGCAATCTATATGCCCGTAACATGCTGATCTCCATCTCCCCCTTCTTGAATAGGGTATCAAGTCAGTCAACCGGTTTCCAGATCGACCCTGCAGTGGAGAGAAGACTTCGGCTTAAAATTGACTTCGCCATCGTCCCCATGGTATCCCTCCTCTACTTGTTCTGTTTCATCGACCGTGCCAACCTCGGTAAGTCAAAGGTCTTTCTCCGAGCTGAATTTCCCAAAAAACACCGGTATCAGCTTCTTCGGGCATCACCATCACCTTTGTATATTCACAATATGGCGTCTTTTCGTCGTTCGTCGTCCTTGCTTATACTGACTCCACGAAACACAGGCAATGCGAAAATCGCCGGCATGGATAAAGATCTCAAGATGAAAGGGTACGACTACAATGTCATGATCACCTTCTTCTACATATCGTACATCATCTTCGAGATCCCAATCACCATGCTCTGCAAGTACATGGGCCCCGGATGGTTCCTCCCTCTTACAACCATCCTATTCGGCGTCGCCTCCCTCGCCACAGGTTGGGTAAACACCATTCCGCAAGCCTGCGGCGTGCGTTTCGTCCTCGGTGTCTTTGAAGCTGGAATGATGCCCGGAATTGCCTACTACCTCTCGCGATGGTACAGACGCGCCGAATTGGCGTTCCGCATCTCACTCTATATTGTCATGTCGCCGCTTGCTGGTGCCTTTGGCGGTCTCCTTGCCTCGGCTATTCTGAACCTCGACCACTTTGGCAGCATTCACACGTGGCGTATGATTTTCGCCATTGAAGGCATTGTCACTATCTTTGTTGGCTTGCTTGGTCTCGTTCTCCTTACTGACAGGCCTGAGACGGCGCGCTGGCTTACGGAAGAGGAGAAAGTGCTTGCTGTGGAGAGAGTGAGGATGGAAAGAGTCGCAGCATCGACTGTTGTTGATAAGATTGACTCGTCCAGGATGATGAAGGGCATCTTCAACCCCATTACGCTCGGCACAGCTTTCATTTTCTTGCTCAATAATGTTACGGTGCAAGGTCTCGCCTTCTTTTTACCTACCATTGTAAAGACCATCTACAAGACTGCCAGTCCGGTTGAACTACAGCTACGCACCGTCCCGCCTTATATTGTCGGTGCCTTCTTTACGGTCCTCTTCCCACTTCTTAGCTGGCGTTTCGATAAGCGACATATATTCTTCCTCATTTGCGCACCCATCACGATGGTGGGCTACATCATGTTCCTCGCTTCTCATGTAGCCATGGTTCGCTACGCTGCTACCTTCCTCGTAGCCCTCTCGGTGTTCCCCTTCTCGCCGCTTGCTAACGGCCAGGTCAGCGCCAACGTTCTCAGCGACACCGCCCGAGGCGCCGCCATTGGAACCACGGTCATGTTTGGAAATATCGGCGGTCTTGTGTCTGGGTGGAGTTTCCTTCCGTGGGATGCGCCCGATTACAAGATTGGTAACGGGCTTAATCTGGCCACGTCGTCGACGGTTGTGGTGGTAGCAATTGCTATGGCTATTTGGGTAAAGATTGATAATAGGAATAGGAAGTTGCGCGATAGTGCGAGGGAGTTGGAAGGATTGACACAAGAACAGATTGAAGATCTGGATTGGAAGCATCCCGACTTTTTTTGGCGGTTGTAAGGTGGCCGGACCTCGTGTTGATACCAGTGCCCAGGATGGACACTTTCATCAGTTGAATGTTATAGTAGTAATTGCTGTCCGTAGAACCGAATGATTCATACTCAATGCCTGCTTGGACAGACAATTTAAACATCCATGCTACTGCTGTGGAACTAGTTTATGTACGGAGGCCCGTGCCAGTGGAAAGACGGAAAACGAGAATGGGCGTGTGACACCTGCGATGGATCTCGTTCACAAATACTTGTACCGAGTAGTCTGGATGGCGGGCTGATTGAGGCATATTTTGAAGCCAATCAGGGGATCCTCGTTGCATTGGACTCCACAAGCGGCACACATTCCGTTCAGAGTTGTGGTCTTTTCAACCCATCGCAGGTGACTTTTCCTCCATTGCCCCCCCCCCGCATCTCTCATCCTCACCATCCTAGACCTTTGGATTCATCCATCAATCCATCCTTTTGGAAATTGAAATCACCACGCTGTCCCTTGCTATCTCCAACGCGTCCATGCATTCACCTGCGGAAAGTCCCTCTGCAACGTCCGGCGAAATGCAAGGAACCAAGCACAGACGAATTCCCGAAGATGAGCAAGGAGATGAGCAATTAAACGAAATTTCGGAACAAGATGAAGGACCGAGTGGAACGGATGATGATGATGATGAAAACGACGGTTATTGTGATGAAGATGACGAGGAACGCCCGACCTACTCACGAGATGAAACCGTTGCCGCTTATACCGATTTTCTTGAGTTTCTGGCATCAATGTATGTGCACAGGACCGAAATCGAGTACCCGCCTCCGACGGGATGGCCTTCCATTGTAAATCCACCTGATCCCGCGAAGCTCGACGAACTTGGAAAGACACCCCAGGTTCTTGATCTCCTTGCCCGTCTGCCATATCTTCGTCCCTACGACGATCTATGTGCGATCGATGTCGGTCCTAATATCCTATTCGCCAACTGGCAGGCCTTTCTTGGACCTTCCTGTCCCCATGGGACCGTTGACTCTGCGCGCTTTGTTACTGAAGTCGACTTTTACGATTTCAAGTCACCGCACTGTGTTGGTCTTACTAGTGGTAACAACTTCTGCCCTGTCTTCATTCTGGATACTAAACTTGGCATAATCCACTGGGAAGATGCGCCACCGGTTATCAAGGAGGAAAATAGCTCAACTGTTTACTACTGGGAGGCCAGCGAAGAGGAAGCGAATGAGCTGTCTGAAGATGAGATATGCTGGCGTAGTGGCACGGAGGCTTGGCTGGTTAGTGACTTTTTCAATATTCTTAAGGATCAATTCCTGAAGTTGAATTGGATTCCCGTCAGCGCGCGCGGTGTTCGAGACGGGAGGGATCCAAACGAGGCACAAGCAATGGAAGCTCTGAGGGAGATCTATTGTGAGCACAACTGGCCTGAAATATCCAGATACGATAAGGCGGCTTGTTTGGCGGCCGTGGCTAACGAAGTAGCGGAGAAATTTCCTATGCTTTCCTGTATGCGAGCTCCATAGCCAGTATTGAGATGAAGGGGTTCCTAACCGTCCTGGTTATTTCTCCATAAATCTCTTGAGTTCTACCTGAGTATCTATCTGTCTTCACATAACCAAGCAATTCCCTCTCAGAGTCTTTCTCTATGCTGTCTGGAGGAGCTCATTCATCTTCGATTCATCAAGCTGAGAAAGCACATGGCTCGACGGTCCACAAAATATGGACACCAAAAAGCTTCTTCTCACTCTTTTATTCCTTCCCTTCATCCAAGCTGCACTTCACATCGATGGCACACAGGCCCTCAAGCCTGTTACAGACGATGACCCATCTCCAATTGCAGACCCATTGACTTATATCCCTGATCAGCATGGGGCCGTGGAAGGCCGCCTTTGCCCCCTCCGCAGCAGGGGACTGAGTGTGGATAGGTTCGATGCGGTTACATATGAGGCACGCGTATTTGCCAACGACGGATTTGTTAGACGCACGTATTACGGAGTAAACTAGGTGGTTACACACCATTTGAAGTGGATCTCACTGTTGACCAAAAGTGGTTTCTGATGTATTGCGACATTTGGGTAATTGCATGAAGGATCTAAAGGGCTTAGTTGCAAGAACTCCACCCCTTCCCTAAGGAAAACTCCCCCTTTTAATTGTAAGGGTGATTGATTGTATTGCTGATGTTCAGAGCTGTCATTGTTGAAGTGTTGAGAATGGCCCTCCATGGAAGTGGCTACTCCTCGGCATTTCGTGAGTCCATATTCGGCTAGGATCTCTTCGGTGTATGCCTTTTGTGAGAGGGTGATGCTGGTGACTTCGCCACGTATCGACACGACTTTCTCAGTAAATTGACATGCCCGATTCGCACACGATCCGACGAAGGGCCACTATCAGGGATTGAAGAGAGTCTCCCCGCCTTATCTAATCGAATGAAATGGCAGCGCCGTTCAGGCCGTTCGTTCTGCTGGAGGAATTCATCGATGGCGTTCACGAAATCGTCTCTTTTCCGCAGGGGCAAGACCCAAGTGTAACTAGTGAAGCCATCCACAATGGATAACCAGTAACGGCTGCCTTCGTACCCAGTGGTTTTGAAGGGTGAAGGGTCCGCATTTATCCATGTTCAGTCGCTCCATAGGATATGTCCCTCGGTGAATCTTCCCTGTGTGGGGGCATTCTTTCAGACGGGTTTTGGCGCAGGCGTCGGGTTTAATGGGGCGAATACCAGTGGACATTTTGGGTATTAATAGTTGTCGGAGGGAATCTTGGCCAGGCCAGGCCCATATGGCCGAGGCGTTCATGCCAGATCGTCATGTGTTGCTCCTTCCAAGTGTCCACGGCCATTAGGCCAGCGGAAGTGAAGGACGCAGTGAGTACAACCTTCCCTGGCTTGGTTGCGATGGAGCCATTAGAGTTCAAAATGAATTCAACGCCTCTTTGTCCGAGTTTTTTGGAAAATCCACTTGAAGTCTCAGCACACTTGTCAGACCCACAGAAGGCTACCCTTCTATTGACAATTCGGAATACTCTACGGAGTAAAACTGGTGACCTGGTTCAATTAAATATCACAGTGGACGAGAAACGGCGTTCCGATATCTTTGGATCGACTGTCTCTGTATTCAGCAGGACAACGAGAAAGAGAAAACCCTCGAGATTTCACGAATGCACCAGATGCAGGAGAAAGTATAATCTCATTATCTAGCGACCTCGGCTTCCGTTTCTTTTTCTTTTTCTTTTTCTTTTTTCTAAATAGGAAGTTTTTCTCGATTTCTAGCAGTAATATCTCCGTCTTGGCCATTAGCCACTCCTTGTTGATTGAGGGGCTGCCACAAATCCTTAGGCCCACCCGAAGACCCGAGGACAAGGCCGTACGTAGTTTACATGGCTTATCTTTGGGGTTACTTTATCTTTCCCCAGCTTATTATCTCCTCTTCGTTCCACGGACAGTTACATACAGTCATGGTGCAACTGAGTGTTCAAGTATTGACTAGAGCAAAACAGCCTTTATCACAACCTAAATCAGAGACCACATAACCCACTGCTAGCAACTGCTGGCCGGGACCAAGAGTTTCTCTAAGCCCCTCTCGGCATTCAATATCCAGTCCACTCACCACCAATCACCAAGTCCGTATCGCGGGGTCCAACGGATGGCTCGACCCAAAGTCGCAGAAGAGTCCCGGCGACGTGTCGCAAAAGCATGTCTCCGCTGCCAGGAATCAAAACATAAATGCGATGGCCTAACGCCCTGTGCCCAGTGCACCAAACGTGGCCGGGCCTCTGGATGTTCGTATTCAGCCATCGAACGGACCTATGGGCGGCGGAGACGGCGGCAGGCCATAGAGACTCGAAGCCGCAGCCAAGCAGCGTCCTCTACACCTGAATCCTCGGATGGACAAGTTGCGAGACAAAGGCAGAGCGAACCGAGAGGTCATCAGTTGAGATTGAGCGAGCTCAATATGCCGAGGAAAGCCCATACGTTGTATGACACTAGGGGCCGAGTTGGTATGTAACATGATCCCGAGATCATAGATAAACCCAAGTTGATCGTACTAATGATAGCAAAGTGTACCTGGGAGATTGCGCGGCGCCTACATTTCTTCAACACCTTCAGGGAGTGCTTGAACGAGAGTTGCGTCTCTCGGCAGATCACACTGGCTTTGCGAAGCTGACCGCAATCGAGGAAATGCCCTTGAAGGAGACAAATTCCCAACCTCTCCGCGGACCTGGAAGCGTGCGTGATCTTCAAGAGCTGGTAGATGTGTTCTTTTCCTCGGTAAGGATTAATCCTTCTTACTACCCCTCAAATCTCTTCGCTTTTAAAAACGGCGCCACTACATATGTATTAACAAATCGTCCAGTCCTGCGGAATCCTCGATATAATGGATCGATCCTCTGCAGATGTCCTTCTACAGACATGGTCCAACGGTACTCTATCCGACAATGGCCGAGTAGCAGTTCTGTTCCTCATTCTTGCTTCCGGCGCCCAGGCCCGGAGTTCCAGTCCTATGGACACCCAATTCTCAGAATACTACTACCACCACGGACGGCAGCTTGCTCTATTGGAATTGACAGATGAACCGAGGCTCGAGACGGTGCAGGCATTTGTTCTCGTTTCATTGTACATGCTGGCATCCTCACAACGCAATGGCTCGTTTCTCAATTTGGGCATTGCGATTAGTGCTGCAAAGTCTCTCGGCTTCCACAGAGATGATGTGAACGCCATGTTTCCAGACGACAATCCTAATCTAAGGTATGTCCAAATCCGCTTACAAGGAAGTGAGCACATCCATTCCTAGTTGCTGATATCTAGCCATAAATCACAGAACTAGAATATGGAGATCACTCCGTTACCATGATCTTTTCTTTTGTGCCATGATGGGTCGAACACCGTCAACAATCACCACCGATTCATATTCTATGGAGAAATCAGCTGAAGAGGAACGGCATCTCTCTACTGAGGACCAAGGCCAACAACTCGCCCTTCTAGAAGCCCTACACGCCTTCTCGATACTTGAAAAAACAGTATCAGAGATCTACACAAAAACTACCGCCTGCCTAGCACATCTAGAATCACTCGCCAGGGAGCTCCAAGCTGCCACGGCTAAAATACCTCCAGAGTTGAGAAGTGTGAATTTCCATGAGGAGCCGGATCAAAGACACGTTATTCGAAATGCCCACGTTGCGTGCAGCTATTACTTTAGTATGATGATACTTACGCGGCCGTTCCTTATTGCTAGTATTCAGCAAGGGAGTAATCGGCTGGGACAGGCGGCTGGAACAGACGACCAACCAGCCGAACTTGAGAAACCCGGTCGAGAGATCACACAAGGAACTCTTGCTTCAATTGATGCAGCTATTAATGTAATACAGCTTATCCACGAGCTCCTAGTGACAGATATGCTCTTTAATAACATGGTTCTCACAATGTACGATCCCCGGTCCTCTTATAAACCCTCGCTCTTTCATGTCTTACAGTTGACTAATTATCACGATTCTAGTGCCATGGTATTCGTGGCATCAATAACTATATGTTCCGCACACCTCGGAAACCTTGGCTATATGGCTAGTAACGAGCGTGCCATCCGTCAAGCCGAAGAAATTCTCGACCACTTTGCCAATCACACTCGACAAGGGAAACGATACGGCTTCATCCTCAAAAAACTGTACAAAGCGGCCAAGGAATATCGGGAAGCCGTTGAGAAGCGTACCCGCCAAGCGCTAAACTTGTCGATACCATCCTTGTTCTCGTTAAGTCCTTCTCGCGATAGCGTTGCTGTCAATCCTTCCTCAGAGGAAGAACCCGAGCCTCAGGAAGAAGACAGAGCGGACGCCGTTCCCACGCGCAATGCATCGTCGGAGATGGCGTATGACCAGGCCAGCGAGGTTTCGTTTGCTTCTATGACGGCAACGGTAGCAGCTCAGAATTCTCTTTATACGGAGAGATCTGGTTTGAACGCGCAGGGGATCGGCCTCAGTACCGGCGAGGACTGGGGTGCGTCGGGGCAAGATAGTTTGTGGCTAACTTCGGGGGAGTTTTCCATTACGGATATTATTGACTCTTTCCATGGAGGAACCCTGCCATTTTTTACGACTGGGAGAAATACGAACATGTCGCAGGGCGAATAGATTGGATCAGTGGCTTAAGCTTTGACTCACTCACTGTTTTTCTCTACTCCCTAGAGTTGAAATCAAATGGCAATACACGGGACACCATGGCACTCTTCTTTGATCAATCAACGGCTAGGCGAATTGGGGATAATTGGGTCAGCAGCGACTTCCTAATGTCTGATGTTACTATTCTATTTCTTCTCACCATTTGGCCCAGACCACGCATCAAGCACCTGTAACTTACCACCTTGAGCACATGTGCACTCGAAGGATTCAAGATCAAGTGAGTGAACATAAGTGGCCTATCTCCGATAACCGCGTGCCAACCACAATTTTATCGGGCTTAACGCAACTGCCAAGCTTCATGTATATGGATTATCATGAATCAAACTTCATTTTCATCGTTTCTTCATTTACAAGGTATAGACTAATTTGACACCGCTCACTTTGCCCTGTCGCATTTGCTCTAGTCCATCTAGAATGCCCCCGAGGCCGGTGTTGTGTACCTTCATTGGGTGGACCTTGACCTTGCCCTCGCTGAGGAATTTGATGGCTACTTCCCACCATTTCTCGGCAAAGGCTTTGTCTTCGGGATTGGCTGGGAATTCGGTATGTCCAAAGCTAAAGTACTCGCCTATACTGGTGTATGCTATTGTATGATGGTTCTTGATGTTGGGGCGGTCGATGGCGGTGGAGAGCAAACTGGAGTAGTCGCCTCCTTCGGTGGAAAGAGCTTCATCGCAGAACTTGTCGCTGCCGTGTTCGGAAATGGTGTCGAGAGCAAGAGCGAGCTTGTTGTTCGAGTCCTTGCGGATCTGGGACGCCGAGTTGGGATCGGAGTAGTCGTAGACTTTGTCGGCGCCGAGGGATTTGACTAGGTCAAAGTTATGGGGTGAGCAGGTGGTATAGACCTCATAACCGGAGATCTTGGCAAATTGAATAGCGAGCGTTCCGGTGGCTGTGGAGCCGCCGTAAATGAGGATGGGTTCCGGCTTCTTGAGGGGTTCGGTGGGCCAGGCCAGTTTGAGGGCTTGGTATAGGGTTTGGCCCACGGTGCTGATACCCACACCGAGAGTGGCGGCCTCTTCGAAAGAGAGGGTATCGGGGATCATGACTTGGATGTCTCCCTTTGCAACAATATACTCGGCAAAGGCACCGTCCTCGTGCTGCACGGCATTTCCTCCGTGGACGAAGCCACAGATGCGGTCTCCCTTCTTGAACGGCTTCTTGACGTCTTTGCCCACCTCTTCGACGATGCCGGCATAGTCACAGCCGGAAAGTGCTCCGGGAGGTGCCAGGAAGTCGATGTGTTTCCAGTCTGTAGGGTTCAGGGCGACGGCCTTCACTTTGACGAGGATGTAGTCATCACGAAGTTTGGGAATTGGCCGGTCGACAATGGCGGCTTTTTTGGGTTCTTGAACGACGATGGCTTTCTGAGTGGCCATTGTGAAGAGTGGGATATGGCAGTGTGCTTGATAGAGTGTTTCCTTTTGTTAGTGACAAGCGGAGAGGGTAATTACTGGTTTGTAACAGGGTTGGATGGAGGAAAGCAATCAGTTGTCTTCCCCTCTTAGCTCTAGGTCCATGGATGGGAGGTCTAGCTTTATACTAGAGGGGGAGGTGGGGTGTACTGGCATGGTCAATTGAGCTATCTAAGCTTGATTTGTAAGGGTGGGATGGGGAAATACGGAGTACTGTGGGCAACTAATCGTTGACATCATTGCAAGGTTCGCATGGGCGGGAAAGAAAGGCTTTAATTGTGCAGTTGCTATGGAGTAGAGCCAAGACTGTCTCTCGTAACCGACTCGTTTGCCTAGGGTACACGTACACCTTTTCCAGAATTGTCATCTACTACAGTGAATCAAAGTGTTTTCCGACTTGGGAAACTACCACTGAACAATTTAGAGTTATTCTGCGGCAATACCTGTTAAAGGCTAGATGTCTTTGTTAGCGATCTGAAGCTCGGCGGTTTATTTTTGATAGCCCACCCTCCAAGCCGAAGTTTGTCCTACGGAATGATGCTCGGCAGATTTCTCAGCTCATTGTCCGCCCTCTTCTTCTTCCTTAGTCATCCACGACAGACTCGCCCGCCTCTTTTCGAAGACCCAATCAGAGTGGATATTCTACAGTTTGAAAGCTCCAAGTGTACCCCACTTAACCCGACCATCTAAGCTTGTCTATTGGCTGAGAGTTCAAAGCACCTCCACCAGAAGCCTTGTGTTTTTGGAACTTGATTGGCGTTTTTGTATGCCCCTAAGCGCGGAAGCCCCACCCCTCATTCCCTCGCCCAAACATGGCTCTTGTTTTGCTGTCTGGCAGACGGCGGGCACCTTGATCCATCGACTTGTGATGGGTGAGACAGAGCCTGTCGACATAAGCGGTACCAAAGGAGTGTGAAAAGGCAGAAAAATTCGCCTTGAGACCAATATCGCATCCCTCGACTCAAACTTTTACGCTTAAATTGCATGCAACTATTCCGCCGCTCTATGTGATACCTTGCATCGACATGCCTCTTGTACATTAGCCGTTACAGCCCAGCATTAGCTTGAGCCTTGACCTCCGACTTCAACATCCAGAATCTCCAACCACCACATCCTCAATCACGGCCATCACCTGGCCCGCGCATCTCCCGTCGTCTTTTTAATCTCCCGCAGCCGATAAGCAGACTTTATCGAATCTCACATACCTCGAAGCCTCGAACCTTCGCGCTGTCCTGCGATTATCTCACCTTGCTTTCCAAGCCTCCTTCGAACTTTTTTTTTTCGCGACACTTACCACCCCATCTCGCACAACCCCGAACACCTCATTTATGTGGCTCCCATATTAATGCAGGCTCTTCGAAGTACCTCGAGTTCCTCCATCCCCGACCGTCCCCGACCGTCCCCGACACCCCTCACCCAGTTGATTTCTCCAGGCCAGCCAGCCTGTCATGTATCAGAATGGACAGCGCCATGGGGGTAACAATGATCCCTCTCGGGGCTTCGTGCCACCACCTCCTCCCCCGCCTATGTCCCCGCCTGTAAATCAAGTCGGAGGGATGATGACACTACCACCGCCGCCGCCTCGTGCTCGCCCAGGCATCCAGACTGCCGGTGGTGTCATGATTCCCCCCCCTCCCAGCCTTCCTCACCCAAACAGCGCTGTTGGCCAACAACCAGCTGTACAATGGCACAACCCACTGTCTCGAATGTACGACAACGGTTGGCCGGGCGGCTCTTTCCCACCTCCTCCGCCTGGTCAGATTCAAGCCTACAACCCTCGATTTCATGCGCAGATTCCCACTGGATCGACAGTATCCATGATACCTCCGCCGCCCCCGATGAACGAGCAGATGTCGGCAACGTACATACCCCAAGCTGGAACATATGGCGAAGGGGTTGGAATTCCACCCCTTGGAATAGAAGAGACATTTCTGGCTACTCAACAAAACCGGGCGAATTTCAGCGGCCCCTTGGGTGTTGATACTGGGGCCTCCACCCCGCTTGAAGATGTTCCCATGCCGGACAACTCGTTCCTACAGGCAAGGGGCTCTTCATCCGCCCCTAATATCATGGCTACTCCGGAGATGGCTGGCCAGTGGCCAATGGAGCGTGTTCTGGCCTGGTTACAGGCAAACCAATTTTCCAAAGATTGGCAGGAAACTTTCAAGAAATTGAACCTCTGTGGCGCTCAGTTTTTAAAAATTTCAGACGGACACACTAGTCGGGGAAATAAAGGCATCATGCATCAACAAGTATACCCTCTCCTCGCGATCGAAAGCGCAAACAGTGGCACAGGCTGGGACCAAGCTAAGGAGAGGGAGGAAGGCAAGAGGATGCGCCGGCTTATACGGTCGATATTGCATGCCGCAGCCGTTGCCGAAGGTTCTACCACAGCTTCAGGGCATGGTAGGAAGGAATCGTTCAGTCTCGCTAGTGCTGAAAGCAATGGCGAGTCGCCTACTGTATGCACACCCTCCTGCATCCACCCGCTTGGGCGTACCTACTAACATGGTTTGTAGATCCCTCTGACAACCCCTGGCCCCGGCTTCAGTGGCCGGAAGATATCGCAAAACAGAACAGGAAATGCCCCGACGCTTACCAATAGCACCATGAGCTCCGATTCGAATCACCGTACCATCTTGAAGCATATCGAAATTGACAGCTCCCGGCGTCACAGCCCCAACACGAGTGAATCTGGCGAGGCCCCCTTCAAAGGGATGTTAGGAAGGACTGATAGCCCAGCTGCAAGTCCTAACCCATCCCTCCAGGGCCATTTCTCATCTTCATCTGGTCTGATCTCTGCTTCACCCCACGCTACCAAGTTCGGCCACCGGTCCCGCAACAGCACAGACTCGGTCTCGTCAAATGCCGCCATTTATGGTAGTGGCGTGCCACCAGAGGCGAGTCTGTTGAATCTTAACGAGATGGTCATGTCGAACTTTAGTCAGGATAAGCAACACCGCCCATCCCCCCAGGATCCAGTTTCAGGCACTGAGCCCCCCTCGGCGGCGAAGGACGGCAAAGGGTTTTTGAGTTTTCTTTCACGAAAGAAGAAGCAGGAAAAGGAGGGTCTCGCTTCTCCAGATGATACGGATTCGCCGTCCTCGCCGGTTTCATACCGCAAGGGCACATTTGACAATGCCCCGTCAAACTTGCTGCGGAGAGTTCCTGACGGTCCCCGGATCTACGTCCTTGCAACGATGGACTACTGGAATTACCGCATGTGTGATATAACTGACTACGACTCCGCTAGCGACCTGCGCCAGATCGTTTGTGCCAACCTCGGGATTGCAGATTATGACAACGCGGCCATGTATCTCACAGAGCTGGGCAAGTCGGAGCATGACGAAGCACTTGACGATCAAGCGCTACTCTCCCTCAAGTCTGCAAAAGCAGATGCGATGGGATCACTCAAGCTTTTTGTACAGTCCCAGAATATGCCCTCAAACCAATTTTTGAGCCCAGCCCTGGGCTCTGGAGCACCCGTGCCACCTGACCAACTACTCCACGGTACAGCTGTTGACGCAGGCGCCTACACACAGCTTAACGGAACGAGGCGGAGATCGAACTCAACGCCTCCGACTTCACGAGATGAAGCAGCAACTGCGGATCCTTCTGGTGAGGATAGCTTAGCCCAGGAGGCGAGCCTGTACAGGGCAGCTCTCCAACAAAAGCAGAGGGAGTATCTTGCCCAGAGGAAACAAGCAAACAAGAAAGAGAATACTCCGCCCGAATATGGAGCAGCCATTGTTGGGCGAAATGTCGACTTCGACCAACCCCGGATTTCTCCCTACGAGGACAAACGATCCGAGCATCTCTTCCCTGTCCGGAAACCCCCAGCGCCTCCAGCGGACCCTTCAGCTACATTGATCAAGGCCAACTCGCTCAGTAAAAAGACGGGTTTGCAAATGCGGGCCTCCCAGGGAAACACCGACGGCCTGCTCAGGCGACCATCGACGGCGAGTGGTGCCAGTGGCGAATATGCTATGCATCGCCGACAGTTATCCAACCAAAAGATGCAACCACCCTCCGTAGGAGGAATCCACTCTGCGCTCATCGACATGGGCAGAAATTTGGGCGCTGTCGGGCAATCCTCTGCAAGTGCGCCCCGATCCAGGACACCCAGCCGTATTGCTACTCAACCTGTCACTGCACAAGAATTCTCCAACGGCCCAGGTAAAGGTACATTGAACCACTCATCCCTTTCTTCCCTTGGTTTTCCAACCGTCTTCTATCCCTCCTCTCGAGTTTCCAATGCTAATACGTATGCTTAGGGTATCAATCAGTATCTCCTCGAGGTACGGCATCTCGACCTCTAGAGAAGCAGCCATCGCGACGCAAGTCACATGGGCCCGATCTCGACTTCAAAGACACAAATGTGCACTTTTCACAGCCGGCCTTGTCGCCACAGGATGATGATGACTCGGATGGCTCGGATGACGGCCTATTTGCCATCCCGATTAAACCGAAGAGTCCACCGCCAGCTGACAAACGGCCAAACCTCACGGTCAACACAACAAGGTCGAAGAAGAAGCTCTCAGTTGCCTTTACGTCGCCTCAGTCTATAGACAGCTTCCCGACTCCCGGGTCGTCTAGGACACCGGATGGTGACGACGACTATTCGAGTATTCAAAGTGGGAGGAGCTCTCGGCGAACACCGGTGACGCCGAGCTGGGATTCGTCGGAGGACAACAAGCTTATGAGAAGAAAGTCGTTTGTAGAGAAGGATACTTGGGCCAATCGCCCCGCACCCGATGCCCTTATCGACAATCTTGACGACTTCTTCCCGAATCTCGATCTTGATCTCCCCGTATTCGAAGAAGGACAGGAATTGTCGCTTCCCCCCTCGCCTATCGCAGAAGTAGAAGACGGTCGAGGCTCGGGGCTTGCCGAATCCAGTAAGCCTACTGCACCAACCAAGGCCGCCCTAGCTGCCCTGCCTGGCTCCAAGGCTGCGGCACTCTATGACAACAGTGATACACTCGGCTCAGACGAGTCGACGCTCAAAGCGCTCGAGAGGCCGGCCTCTGTACAGGCCGTTGCGCAGAAGAGCATTAGGCGGTCGGGCGGACTTGGTCGCCTTAAGTCTATTCGTGAAGTTGCTCGCGGGCACCACGAGGCCAACAAGCGATTGACGACTACATCACAACAACCCAACCAGGCGAACTCGATGCTACTACGTCGCAAGAGCACCAAGATGTTCAATGCCAACATTGTACAAATACAACCACGGCGCGACCAAATTGGCATCCCGCAAGTGCCGGCCGATAACATGCCGAAACGACAAACGACGTTCCGGTGGTTTAAGGGTCAATTGATCGGAAAGGGAACATACGGACGCGTATATCTAGGAATGAACGCTACGACTGGTGAATTCTTGGCAGTCAAAGAAGTCGAGGTCAATCCAAAGGCGGCGAGCGGCGACAAGGTTAAGATGCGCGAGCTCGTGGCAGCCCTAGACCAGGAAATCGACACAATGCAGCACCTCGATCACATCAACATCGTGCAATACCTGGGGTGTGAGCGCAAGGAGACTAGCATCAGCATCTTCCTCGAATATATTGACGGTGGAAGCATCGGATCGTGCCTCCGCAAGCACGGCAAGTTTGAGGAGGCAGTGGTCAGCTCACTGACGCGACAGACGCTCTCGGGTCTAGCGTACCTCCATCGCGAGGGCATCCTGCATCGAGATCTCAAGGGCGACAACATTCTCCTGGACCTCGATGGCACGTGTAAGATTTCCGACTTTGGTATTAGTAAGAAGACGGACAATATTTACGGAAACGATAAGAGCAACAACATGCAAGGATCAGTGTTCTGGATGGCTCCGGAGGTGATTCGATCAGAGAGCGAAGGCTACAGTGCCAAGGTTGACATTTGGTCGCTCGGCTGCGTGGTCCTCGAGATGTTTACAGGTCGACGACCGTGGGCCAAGGAAGAGGCAATCGGAGCCATATACAAGATTGCCAATGGCGAACACCCTCCTCTACCAGATTCGGATGAGACGGTCAGTCCCGTTGCAACGGCCTTTATGTTGGACTGCTTCCAAGTGTATGTGCCCTGCTTTCTCTCTCTCTTCTTCTTTTTAACCCGACCCCCCCTTTCCCACTTGGCTCCTTTGTGCTTGCTAATTGTCCGCCATAGGAACCCGAGCGAACGGCCGACAGCTGATAAGTTGCTGGGCGAGCACCCGTTCTGCGAACTCGATTCCAACTACGACTTTACGAAGACAATACTGCACGCCAAAATTCAAGGCCGTTGATAGTTCGGTTTTTAACGATGCACCTCTTTTTTTGTCTTTTTTTTTGTTTTTGTTTTTTTTTTCTGTGGAAAACTAGGCTCAACAGAAGGCTTTTCGTGTGGTATATGACAGTTTCTCATCTCCTTTCTCATACATTGTAACTTCCCTCAGCGACATCTTGTTATTTCTTATATATCTACTCCCTCGGCCTCTCTTATCTTTCATGAATACTTGCCTGGCGAATGTGCAAAGCGGGTTAAGCGGTTAGGACTCAAGAATTTGATTTTGAATTTTATTTGGTGTCATTCATTCAAATCTAATTCAAATTGGCTACAATGCAATGCGGTCCATGTGTATTCAAATCTTGTCACAGACACAACTCGTGTCATGACGCACTAACCCTTGGATGGACAACAACCAAGCCGGTACAGGTGCCAATAAAAAGGGTGTACTCCGTAAAATGATGGAGTTTTTCGTACTAGCTCCCGGTTATTAACACTTTTGGAGTGTCAAACCGCAGTTATGAGACAGATGGCGCCAATCCTTCGGGGGCCCAAGAGCAAGGCTGGGGTGTCCTCTGTGGCTCGTGATGTCTTGCAGAAATAGGACAGGATGGACAGGACAGACAGACAGACAAGTGGCTGGCCCTCAAGTAGCCTCAAGTAGCCTGTACTCCGTACCCACTGAAACCCACTGAATAACCCTCACAAAGGTTCCCCCGCATGCAAGGGAGTACTGGGTACCCACAAGCTAAAGTCTCGGGTAAAGACATAGTCAAAAATTTCGAGAATAAAAATCTGGCCTGAAGCTTTCTTTTTCTTCCCCTTACGCTAACAAACGAAGCTATCGGATTAGCCCGCCTCCCCCCAGTCGTAAATCGATAAGACAAAAGAACTTTTCTGCCCCCCTGCCTTCGCGCGCGTGCCTGCTAATCGGTATCCAGTCCTGTCCCCCCCCCCCCTCCCCCCTCTAAACTCAGCCAGCTAAACTTTAGCTTTCCTTTGTTTGCTCATTCCTTGGCTTCACGATTTTTTTAACCCCTTTCACTTCCCCCTTCTCTTTGGCTTTCTTCTATAATATTAATTTTGCTCTGAAGTTGGGCATCTTCTTTAGTACTTGTCCGTGACAGTCTGTTGTCAAGGCCTAGTGCCCAATTGCTCCTTGCTTCCTCTCCTTCGAATCGAGCCAACCGAGGCCCCCTCCTGGACACTCGGCCGGGATGTTGCAGAAACCCAATCGTTGAATCGTCGAGTCTAGGTCGTCTTCTGCCCATCTCTCGGGTGGCTCCCTGCCGTTCTCGCTTCTCCTCCTACTACTATAATCGTCGCTGGCTGCTGTTCCAGCACCCAAACCCCTTCGAAATCATGCCCAGCCTCTTCCGCCGAAGGTATCGTACCTTCGTACTAATTGCTATCATCATTGTCTTTCTTTTATACCGCTCCCTTAATAACTCGGATTGGGACCCCGCCGCATATTCTGGACTTGTGAAAAATCACCCCAATGCTCCTCCCCCAGCTCCTGCTGCTGAGAAGCCCGAATCCAACGACCAAGCTCCCCGCCCCGATGACGCCTGGCCTCCGAGCCCCCCTGTGAACCAACCGCCGCCCGAGCCCGAAGCCGCAAAACTCCCGGCCCTCAAAGCTCTTCTTGAAGAACCGGGCAACTTTGACATCCCTCCAGCAGCTACTGTACCACCAGTACAAGATGACGACAAACCAGAGGTCCCTCCTACGATCCTTCCTGAGGTGACCCAAGTTCCCCCCCAACCCCCAGCGGACGAGCAGCCTCCAACACCTGACGTCACGACGACGACAACCGCTTCGAGGGTCCGTTGGGTTAAGTTCCCCGAACACTTCCCCGTTGCAGAGGAGTCACTCATCCTTCTTCCCACGGGCAAACCTCTTGCCATTCCCAAGATCCAATTCGACTTCCAGGCCGAACCCATGGAAGCCCGGTTGACACGCGAAAAGCGCCTCGCCAGTGTCAAGACGGAGATGGAGCGTGCTTGGAGTGCCTATCGTAAATACGCGTGGATGCACGACGAGCTTAAGCCCGTCACCAAGGAGTTTAAGGATCCCTTCTGTGGGTGGGCTGCCACCCTCGTGGATTCGCTTGATACCCTTTGGATCATGGGCATGCGCGACGAATTCGACGAAGCTGCCAAGGCGGCCGCCACCATCGACTTCACATACAGCCCTGTCCGCTACGACATTCCCGTTTTTGAGACTGTTATTCGCTATCTCGGCGGCCTCATTGGTGCCTTTGATGTGAGTGGCGGCCCTGAAGGCAAGTACAAAATGCTCCTCGACAAGGCCGAAGAACTTGCCGAAATCCTCATGGGCGTTTTCGACACCCCCAATCGCATGCCCATTCTTTACTACCGATGGCACCCCGACTCGGTTTCTCAGCCACATTTTGCCGGTCAGGTCAACGTGGCCGAGATCGGCACCCTCTCCATGGAGTTTACGCGTCTTGCTCAACTCACCGGCAAGCAAAAGTACTACGACGCCGTCGCTCGTATCACTGATGCGCTCGAAGAGTGGCAGGACCGCGGTACCAATCTGCCCGGTCTCTTCCCGGAGCAGATTGATGCATCAGGCTGTAATCGAACCGCCACCGATCTTCGGCGAAAGGAACGCGAGCGTGAAACACTTGCAGCAGATATCCCGGCGAGCCAGCCCTCTCCCGCTGAAAACGCAGGCCAGCATGCTGTCGCCATGGAGAAGAAAATTAATGATTTGTATGGCAAGCCGAACCCTCGTCGCACTAGGTCCATCGAACCTGTGGAGCCAACAGCTCGGCTTGGTAATTTGACCGCGGCTGCCCTAGATTTGAAGCGCAGCGACAACAGTAAAGTTCCCTTTGGCCAGACGAAGAACCAATTCGACCTTGAGATGATGGACTGTGTCCCTCAAGGGCTTGTCCCGGGTGGCTATGGGTTCGAATCATATGGCATGGGCGGTAGTCAGGACTCGACATATGAATACTTCCCCAAGGTACGCCTTTTGAAGACTTTCGGCATTCTTTCAGAATCCTTTCATGTCTGCCTTTTTTTGTTAGGGGGGTTAGGTTAATCTTGCTGATATTTGTCCTTGTAGCAATTCTTACTCCTCGGCGGCCTTGAACCGAAGTACCGGCGTATGCACCGAAAGGTTGTCGATGGTGTCAAAAAATTCCTTCTCTACCGACCCATGGTTCCTGGCCAGAGGGACATCTTGTTCTCCGCCAAGGCCGGAGTTAACAGAGATACCCCGACCGATATTAAGAGAACCTTTGAGGTGACGCACTTGACTTGTTTCCTTGGGGGCATGTTTGGCATGGGGGCCAAAATCTTTGAGAGTCCCGAGGATCTGGAGATTGGCAAGCGCTTGACCGACGGCTGTGTTTGGGCATACGAATCCACGGCTTCGGGCATCATGCCTGAAGGTGCTACCGTCGTGCCCTGCGCCTCCATGACTGACTGCCCTTGGAACGAGACGGTTTGGTGGGATCACCTGGACACAAACCGTGTCTGGCGCGAACAGCAGCTCCAAGACTATCTCAAGACGCAGGAGGAAAAGCGCAAGAATCCCGATCCCCCGTACGATTATTTCACCGACCCTGCGGCCTCGACCAAGCACACTGCCAAGGCCACGGCTGTCGACTCTTCGCAGAGGGACAAGCAATGGGATGCGGCCACCAAGGAGCCGAAGAAAATCACCGATGCCGAGAAGCCACCGTACCCGCGTCCGGAACCCGGTCAATCAAAGGTGGCGCGTAGAGCCGAAGGCGATTCTGGCCTGCGCAATCAGCTCGACCTCAACAGCCCCCAGAACGGAGTCGGTGCTACCGGTGATGCGAAAATCGGGGCAAGCCAGGGTGGCACGCACGGAACCATCGTCTACGAAGACCCCAATCGACCCCTTACGCACGAAGCCTTTGTGAAACAGAAGATTGCCCAAGAAAGGATTCCTCCGGGCTTTGTCAGTGTTAGTTTCGATAATTATATTCTAAGGTCAGTTTGCTCCTTCTCTCATGTTTTTCTGTTATCTCATATCCATGCTAACCCCGACCAGACCTGAAGCAATCGAATCTGTGTGGTACATGTACCGCATCACCGGCGACCCCATCTGGATGGACAAGGGCTGGAAGATGTGGGAGGCCATCATCAAGGCGGTACGCACCGAGGTGGCGCACAGCGCTGTTACGAATGTTCTCTTGGAGACGCCCACTCAAAACGATGGCATGGAGAGCTTCTGGCTCGCCGAGACGCTCAAATATTTCTATCTTTTGTTTGAAACGCCCGACGTTATCAGTCTCGACGACTGGGTCTTGAACACGGAGGCGCATCCGTTCCGGCGACCAACTTAATTGTCGTGTATGGTATTGTGGCCTTGTGCTGCTTATCGTTGTTTTTGTTCATAGTCGTGTTTGTCCCTTCTCGCCATGATTCCAATCGGTTATTTTCCAATTATGAGACAGGTGTATTTTTACCAATTCCAGTCTAAATGTTTTCTCATTCATTAATGCTGCTGCAACCCTTTTGGACTTATCATGCACATGATTGGATATGTACACACGAGACCCCCCCCCCCACCACCCCTGATAGAAGGCAATTTCGCCAGGGACGAAGCTTACCCTTGCCTTGTTAAGATTATCTTTAAAACGCGGATATGAATACCCCAACTCATCCGAGGACGTAATTCCGGGTAGACAAGAGGCCGACGTGGAGAGACTCAACTGAGTCATCTTACGATGGATTTGGGTTTACTTTTACGAGGTCACGAGGTAATGGGGAGATGATGAAAGGGTTAAGACGGTGGTTGTGAGGAGGTTTTTCATGCTTGAGATTCGCAGTTTTCTGAGTTGTTTACTGAGGGGGTGGTTTCGTGGCTTGAGGGGCGGGAGTTGTCAGACAAGTTTGAAGTTTTGTAGCCTCGAGGAATATTAGCTTATTTACATCATTTGAATTCAGAGTCAGCTTGGATGCTGGAGGTATTCCGAAGGAGAGAAAAAAAAAGGAAGAGAAAAAGCAGTGCAAGGCTTTATTATTTAGGAAGCAAAAAGAAAATTCTCTCCCTGACCAGACTCGAACTAGTGACCTGTGGATAACTGAAATATTTTGCCGATTACAGTCCATCGCTCTACCAACTGAGCTACAGAGAGAATGTTTCGTGGTTGGCGTCGCTGTGGTGAGCAGTAAGAAGGGAAATTATGCCAGAAGGATTTTTTTTACCTCGATTTTACCGAGCACGCCATACGTACATTCAACAGTGTCTGAGAGATTTCGATTTATTACAGCAGAAAGCCTCGGGTGAGATTGTCTGACTGTGACGCATATTTTTGTGAAATCTCTTTTGCCATTCTTTCCAGTCGCAGCTTCAGCAATTACACTTGCGAAATTCGGAGCCCGTTCGGCGATAAGCTCGCAAAGAAGGAATTCCTCTTCAGCAAGAATAACAATCAGGGCCGAACCGACGCGGAGCATGAATGGTTACGATCCGGCCACCAAGACGAATAAGGTGGTAAAGGGCGAGCGGACGGTAAACCTTCAACGCCGACGTAGGTGAAAAAAAAGAATGCCGAGAAAATCCAGCTTACCTTCGACTTGAGAGCCGCACCCCGACGAGTCCCTACGCCACTTCCTTCGGAGGCGGCATCCTGGTGCTGGTTACGATAGACCTCGCCAGTCTTTGAGCAAAAGAAATTGTCAATCCAACAAATTCCAAGAACCGAGGCGCCCAATCTGTTTCAATATTCGCTCAGAAGACCAAGCCAGCCGTCATTTACAGGAAAGGCTCATTACCATGAGGTAGTAAAACGTATACCAAGGCAAATTATGCTTAACAATCATAGAAGTAGCAATCAAAGGCGAAAACAACGCCCCAATCGAATAACACCCCGTGCCAAAAAACCAAAAAAAAAAAAAAAAAAACCCTGCACAGTATTCGCCTTATCCATGGCCCCAATCCAAGCACAGAAACACGCATCCTTGAGTCCGTTTCCAAACCCGCTGAGCGCGAAAATGACGACGAGAGCGGGGAACGGAGGGCGAAGGGCGAGAACAACGTGCGTGATAACGTGGCATATGGACGCTAAGATGGCGATGCCGCCTTGGTCCCAGTGTTCGTGGATGCGACTGTTTATGAATGCTGCGGTTGCGTAGCCTACGAAGGGGGTGAGAAAGATGAGAGATACTGTTTCCAGAGACACTTGGTTCGGGAGTACGAGGCCATTTACAAGAGATGGAGAATGCAGTTGCTATCTGGGTATATAAAAATCAAAAAAATCAAAACATGGCAACACCATTCCGGTGCTCTCAACCAATGATATGATTCTATCCAATGACAGCGATAACACGAACAGAAAGAGGAAACCAACAGCTATTCTCCTTGCCCCCTTCCACCTACTTAGCCAAATAATGCCCTTCCTACTACAAGACCGTCGTCCATGCCTTTCACCATCAGAGACAAAGCCATTTTGAATCATCAAGAACACATATTTCTCGGGTGAGGTCCACGTGGCTTCTGTTTGATAGCCTTGTTGTTTGCGTTTGCATCGTCAGAGCCAAGATCTGACGACCCAGTTCAGGCGCTTGATCTACGCCGGTGTCGCTGCGGGGTTTAGGAAGCGACGGGAGCGTCAACAGCAGCTGCCTGCTTCTCAGACTTCTTTCCCCGTGTCGTGGTGGCTGACACTCGTTCCTTGATTCCCTTCCGTTTGCGATACACAATGTACAGGGCGATGGCGAGAAGGATGACGAACACAACGACACCCACGGAAATTCCGACAATTACGGGAGTGCGGAGCTTGGTCTTCGTTTTCGTATTCGTCTTCACCTTTGCAGCGCGAATGGCCAGGTCAACGATGGAGAAGGCTTCGCGGCTAATGACGGGCATCGTGTCAAGTGTGTTTCTTCGTTTAACTTTTTGATTTTTTTATATCTTCTTTTTTGGAGTTGCAATGTGGAACTTGTCTGTCGAGATCGTGTGTGTCCAAGTTCGAGAGGCGATACGCCAAAAGAGTTGATCAAACGAGTTTGTTCGGTATGCGCTGGCTGATGTTATAATGACAGTTGGGCAAACAAGTTGTCGGAGGAGGCAGCATTGGTGGAAAGAAAGGGTAGCACGCTCCTCCGTAGAAACAGACAAGATGGCCAATACTTTTGTTTTTATATTACTCGACAAAGAAAAGAAAGGCCACCCCATTCTGTCTGACTTCTGCTAGGTTGGGGCTGGTGTGTGGAAAGAATAGATCTGGGGCTGAATTCTGAACCCCCTGGCTTGCAACAATCATTCCAGACACGGCGTGTCTAGTAGTCCAATATTGGGCCCCAGCTTCTTTGTATTACTGCTATTCATTCCTCGTGGTGCATACCGCATTTGCGCATTTGACGTATGAGGGCTGAACCATGTCGCAGTGGCCGATTGGTTCGTTTCGCCATCGGCCAATAATAGTGTGCAAATCGTGGGCAATTTTACTACGAGGAGTATCGCAACAGTTTCCCCAACGATAATTGAAAGTCGAATTGCTTTAGTAGGTTACATTCTTTGTGCTTTCACAGCTGTCTGTTTGATTGAAAGTTTGGTCATGC
Source organism: Graphium sp. VPRI43844 (assembly GCA_019925285.1). Taxonomy (NCBI): domain Eukaryota; kingdom Fungi; phylum Ascomycota; class Sordariomycetes; order Microascales; family Graphiaceae; genus Graphium; species Graphium sp. VPRI43844. Next base: position 137,429 of record JADHKT010000036.1, on the reverse strand, counting down.
AGAAATGAATTTTCGGGTCTCGATGACGGTACTCTTATTGAGGTATGCAATGCTGAGAGGGCTGAAGGGTGGACATCCATCAACCATCGCACGACGCACGACATGTTCTTCTAGAAGTGTTTATTAGTAGTACCTGCTTTTGGTTCAGAATGAGAAACTACAAGGGAGTAATACAGGGCTGTCCGAGCTGTTTAATGCCGGCTTGGTTGGGCAGATGAATGTCACATATCCTTCATTGCCAACCGACCAGATTGTCAACGGCTTGTGAGGATTGGATGAGGGATGCCGATCCACCAGAAGTGGGGGTATGGGACGCCATACATAATCTCATTAATGAACCGCATAACCCTCGCAGCGCTGCCAAGGGGAAAAGGTATGAGGGCCAGGGGCCAACGATCAGTTTGTGTATTTGAATACATAATACTCTTTGGTAGCTTAGTTGCGGATTGAATTGTGGCAGTGACCAGAGCGGAGCGCACCACGCGAAGGAATGCCAACGCTGAACTATCGAAGAGCCCTCGCAGCAACGTAGGTGACGAGATCAAGTTCGTGGCAGCGATGGCCGGTCAACAACGAGGCATGACAGATGCCGGAGGTTGGGGAGACAACACCGATGAGCGAAGAACAAAAGACTGGGTTGCCGAACTTGCGGGTAAAACGAGGAGTGTCAAAAATCAAGGGGAGACAAAATGAAGGGCATCAAAAAGTGAAGCTCCATAACGGGAACCGAAAATGGGAAACACGGAAGCATGTGCCTGATCTGTCCCTTCCAGTTTGGTCCCTTGGTCCCTACGGAGTACTCCGTACTCCGTACTTGTAATCTTATTGGTTCTTCCAGTGAGCTATCTAGGTACCTTTTGTATGAAAGATAGCATGTGCAGGTACTTGTACTACTCTGTTCCGTCCAGTGTTTTTGGCAGGTATATTGGGGCACTTTTAAGACAACACCTGCCCCATCTAGCGCCGGTACAGCTGACATGGCCCAGCACATCAATACGCCGAAGATTACCCAGGCCCCCATCACCATGCCAACGGACCCCACCAAAGCCCGCCAAAGATCAGTAAACAAAAATTTGAGAGCTTCGTCATTGTCCAACAAGTAATACGCTACCAACTAATACGAAACGACGCCTGTTGCTACCCAAGAAAAAAGACTGATTTGTGGCCTATGGACCTGAGCTAGCAAGATGATATTCGTCACTGGCAGGCCACTTTAATGTTAGGTTATTTTTGGTGTCTCCTTCCGTATCATTCGCTTGTTAGGATTGTCTGAGAAGTCTAATGTTGCCGCCTGTCTCTCTGTTCCCCCACTGTTGACTTAGCAAGCGTGCGTTAGTGTTCGAGCTCTTTTTTTTTCTATCCTGCTGCTTGCGTACAAGAAAGAAAAAAATTGCTCCTCGAGAGTGGACGGCACAGCTTTGTGTACCTCGAGCTGTTTATTACCGTGCATTGCCTTTTGCCTTTTGCATGCGGTTCGTTCAGCTTTCTGGGTATCACTTAATAGTTCGCAAGTCCCTTGTGCACCTTGCGCACACACCCCCCTCCCAATCAACCCCCTCCCCCCTGGCCTTCCTGGCCTTCCTGGCCTTTGTACTCCGTACCCCTCGATGCTAGCAAAATCCTCCGGTTACCCAGTGACCACACAATCTGCGCCCCATCCCTCCCCCGACTCCATTTCTGTCTTGTTTCTTCCACCCGTCAGATCTGCAACATTTCCTCGTCCCTCTCCCACCTCGCATTTCCCCATTCGTTCTTCCTCATTGTTACCTTGGAGAAGAAACACTTGTCAAGTTCGCCTAGATACACTGGCCGCCTTGGAACTAAACCTTTCCGAACACACTCCCTCCACCTTCTCTCCCTAACTCTTCTTCGTCCTACATCTCGAGACTGTCCTGTCAAACAATAACCACAATCGCAAAGATCTCTAGTACGCAGAGGAAAGTGAGCATACCCCCATCCCTTACCCTTTCTAGTATCTTGATCAGGCCTCGCTTCAATACCGGTCAAAACACACTTGTCCGAATCCCCTCGCAAGTCTCTCTCTCTTCGCCCGTGGTCTAGACACAGACTTCCTCCACGTTTACATTGAGAATAGGTTGCCGTTTCGCACGACTTCCTCCCATTGTTATTCTTACGCCCCGGTTGCCATCATCCGGTGTCACTAAAACAGGCTTTCACTTGTTGTCAACAGAACAGATATTGTCGCCGATACGAAAGACGGCTTCGACAAAGACGAGTCTTCAGCTACAGCAAAATCCCAAGTCGGTTGCCGATTCTAGTCCGATAAGCCCTACCCTTGTGTTCTTCCTCTACCAGCCAAATAGTTCCCGAAATCCTTCAAGAGTGGGCATCGTGAGACGCCGACCAGAAAGTGAAGCCCGGAAAGACAACACACCGCGCGGCGCGCCTACTCCGGGCGCCTGGATACCTCGGCCGTCTCTGCCGTCGAAAGAGAGAACGGGCCTGACAAGTAAGACCCGAGGGATAATCAAGAGTGCTTGGTTTCGTGTCAACACAAACTCGCAAAAATGCCCAAATTTCAGTTAGGGTGGTATCGTAAGTAGAGCAGCCTTTGTCTTCCTTCCCTCTCTGCACGGAGAGATGGAAAAGGAATGAAAGACGGTTTGGATGAGGATCTGCTTTTCTCGTCCCGGTCTATCCAATGTTGATATGTACTGACCAACCTAGGGTTCATACCGTTTCTGGGATACCACCATGTGTTGATGATATTAATCGCAATTGCAATAATATTGCTATGTGAGTGCTTAGCTCCGCGTCTGCTTCCACAATCTTCCGATCCCTTATTTTGCCAAACGGTCGGATGCATGCTAACAGCTTTCTTACCTAGCACTACTCCTGGCTGGCTGTTCCTCGTCATCACCATTAATACCCGACATCTTCCTCCTTTCTTTATACTACGACCACTACACAGCAGTGCCGGATACGGCGCAAGTAGACTACAACGTACACACGGGAATCGAGAACATTGCCGGTGATGCGCACCTTCAAGCCCGTGTCGGGTACTTTGGCATTTGTGTCAACCCCGACGGTGGCAGTTGGTTGTGCAGCAACAATGCGACGGCGCTTGCAAAGGAAGTCGATGTCACCCAGGATCCGCTCAATCTTATTTGGCTGGCAGCCCAGTTCAAGGATATGATTGTGTTCCCCTATCTAATGTGAGTTTTGCAACCGTGTTTCGGTCACACCCGGCTGTTCACCATTTTTGAAAGCGCGTGCTAACCACCATCTGCACTACCATAGAATCATTGCCATCATATTCGCTTTCGTCTGTCTCCTGCTTCTCGCCACCTTCCCCGGATGGCATGAGGAGGAAGACTCGGAGGGTAGCGAACGAGAAGTCAAGCCATTCCCATCACGACCCGTGAGCCAGGTGGCGCTTGCTATCATCTTCATTGCATCCATCTTTATTCTCGTGTCAGTGCTATGGCAGCACACGGCGTCGGTGGCTGCATCAATCATAGCCGAAGATTTCGGAAACGGCGCCGTGCGCAGCGGCGTCGGTACGAGCGCCATGGTCATGGGTTGGTTCTCGTTTGCACTGCTGATTGTCGTTACCATTGGATTACTCGTTATGATCCTAAGTATCCGCGTTCTTACGCAAATGACGGATTAGGATTCCGCCAAAGAAGATGGGTCATAAATGGCGATTGCCAATCAGTTGCTACAAAATTTCACATTACCTTTTCCGCCCTCCGCCCTCCACCAGTCCCGAAACGCTCCCGATTTTACCTTGTTTCTCCCCTAGACATCCTTAATTACGACGATGAAAGCGACGGCCCTTGATTTTTCTTCTCTCAATACTCTCCTCTTTCTTTTTCGATTTCTGCTTACCCTGTCGGCGGGCGATTAATCTTGGCATGGCCAGCATACCCCGTATGGACAGTGAAGCAACGTATTTCGTCACTTTACCCGGTGCGGGAAGCGGCCCCCCAATGAAAACAGATAGACTTGGCTCTTCTCTCTGGGAAACAACACGGTGATGGGAAGAAGCACGAGACCAAGGGGAGCGACAATCTTTTCTAATTTGCAGCAGCAGCGATGCTTGCTATGCAAGGACAGACCTAAACGGTCATTGACGAGTTACAGAGGGGATTCATATGGTTAACGGTTATGGTTGTGTATGTATGTGTGCTCACGCGTGTATTTTGAATTGGTCATTTTTGCTGTCGTGGTGTATTGACTAAGTAGCAGCCACCCGACGTTGTTGCGGAGGAAATTGCATTGGGTACTGGAGTTTGCGAAATATATGATTGTTTACCGCCATGTGCTACACTTTATCGTCCACTGTTATTTGCTTTATTTGAGATTCGACCCCCCATTCTTAACTTGATTCCAATCAAGAGTTATTCTTGTTGCCCTTTTTACAGTCAAGGATGAGAATTCACCCTCATTAAGACCCAGCTCTGGAGACCATGGTCAACAACTTTGATGTGCTGGAACCGAAATTGGTGTACGAGGAAGTATCAACTTAGATAGCAAAATAAATAATGATAAGCTTGCTACACCAATACTTTTGTTAAGGAAGCCAACCTTGGCAGTCCTATGTGCTTTGCTATGTAGTCTTGGCTTTGGAAGCCAATAGTATCTAATCCCGTGTGGTCTAGTGGCTAGGATATGACGCTCTCATCCAATCGGGTTCCGTCAGGGCCGGGGTTCGATTCCCCGCACGGGAAAACCTTTTCTCTTCCTTTTTTGCTCTTCTCTTGATTAATCCTCTCTCTGATTTTTTTCTTTTCTTTTTGTTGCTAGCTGTAGAATATATCTAGCTAGTTACTATGAGAAAGTGGCCAACCGGCGTTGATGATGGATGGGGTTTTAATCAAAATTGGGCGTTGTATTTCGCCCTCTATCTATTTATTTCTTCTGCTCTCCAAAGTCATATACTCTACTCCGTAATATATATAGGTCGGACCTTAAAGCGGAAACATATAGTATCCTTCTGCTAAATTTCGATCAGGGCAAGTCATCATATCAACTACCAATATCACCGTGAGCTGAGAATGCAACCAGTAGTAGCGTTCATGGGAATAAGAAGGAGGGCAAAAAAGGAAGTGGTCTTACGAGCCGGCCAAGTGTTATCCCAACAATCAGAACGCAGTTTTTTTTTTTGGGTTCCGATCTGCCAGAGATTGGACTAGATGCGAGAACCTTACCTTGATGTCAAGTTGGTGATTGACGAGGCGGAGCCTGAGCTTAAGCCTACGGTGTCTTGTATTGCAGCTGAAAAAAAAAAAGTGTCATGAGTCAGCAACTTCTCCCCTCCACTACGCCGAGGAAAGCCGTGAGTGAAGTGGATTTCAACTTGGCTGAGCTTATTACGAAGTACGGAGTAAAGGCAACAAGCTTGTCCGAGTTCTCCACCAACAACGCCCAGGGCCAGGGCGAAGAAAAAGCTGAATAAACGCCTCAAAAACCCAATTCAGTGCCTCGTAGCTGTAACTCGAAGATCTATTTCAATTGTTTTTAGTTTGTTTTGAATTGAAGCCTTATAATCGAAGCCAGTCTTCGCTAGCTTCCATTCCGTCACGTGTACAAGTAAGCTACGACAAGATGGCTTTCAGAGCACCCTCCTTCTCATCGGCCTCTCGCCCCTCCCGAGCCTCGCTCACTTTCACCTTCTCACGATGCGCCGCCCCCCGCCGTGCCTACTCCTCCCACGAGCCCCTTATCCGCGTTACAAACATTGCCGCGCCGAACAGCGGACACATTCGCATCCTCGAGTTGAACCGCGGCCCACAGCGCAACGCCATCTCACGCGCGCTTCTTGCAAACTTGCAGGCTGAGATTCGCGATGTCCAGGCGTACTACGGTGAGGAGGGCGAGATTCCTTCGGTAGCAACGAGCGATTTGGGGGCACCTAGGGCGGTTGTCCTAGCTAGCGCTGTTGATACGTCTTTCTGTGCGGGGGCCGACTTGAAAGAACGAAAGAGATTTTCGCCCGAGGAGTATGCTGCCAGTCTCTTTATTTATTCTGTTTCTTTTCTCTTTTGCTTCTTTCAGGAAATTGAGTCGAAGTAAATCTAACTCGTTCTGCGCTAGAACCCAGAAGTTCCTCTTCGATCTACGATCTACCTTCCGCGAGCTAGCAAGCCTCCCCGTCCCTACTATCAGCGCAATCTCGTCCATAGCCTTGGGCGGCGGTCTTGAGCTTGCTCTGTGCACACACTTCCGCGTGCTCACCTCCAACGCGAGCGTCGGACTTCCCGAAACCCGGCTCGCCATACTTCCCGGCGCAGGCGGCACGTACCGCCTCCCCGCGCTCATCGGCCTACCACGCGCGCGCGACCTCATCCTGACCGGCCGCCGGGTCTCAGCGCCCGAGGCCTACTTTCTGGGTATTGCTGACAGGCTCGTCGAGGTGCTCCCAGAGGAGGGAGAGGGAGAGGGCGGTAAGGGCGACGAGGCGTTCCTTGCCCGCGCTCGACGGGATGCCTTGAGCGAGGCCGTCAGACTGGCACAGGAGATTTGCGAGGGAGGGCCAGTTGCGGTGCGGTCTGCGCTCGAGGCCGTTGCGTGGGCTAATGAGGAGGTAGAGAATGCCATGTACAACGTTGTTGTCGAGACAGAGGACCGGGACGAGGCCCTCAAGGCGTTTGCGGAAAAGAGAAAGCCCGTCTTCAAGGGAAGGTGATTTGGCCTGGTGCTTCAGTCGGGTTGGACATTCTTTCTAAAGGGATCTGGAACTTTTTGAATTGTACACTTATATGCAGAAGCTGCAGCTTCATTTTGAACAGGAATTGAAAATTGAAAACACAATGGACCCAATTGGGGAGTCCTGAATCACATGCTCCCATAGACTCGTTTCAGAAGCTTGAGACCTAGGTCGAACCTGCTGACCAGAGCTAGCTAGGAAATGATGAGAGTTGATGGCCCACGAGAAATAAAGGCAACACACGTCATTACTATGTCTCGTCTCCACCATAGAAACCATAGAAAGGCCAAGCCCGAAGCTTGCATGCTCCTCCTTCCCAACCTCGATTGAGCCATTGCTGCAAAAAGTCTCTGGACAGCATAACGAAACGAATAGAAGAAGAATACTCTAAGCTATCTTACTTTGAGTTATATCCAATTCAATGGGGGTTTTTATTTTATTTTTCTCCTTTATTTGTATCTCAATTGTGCACTAGAATGTGGCGAACCCTTTAGGGTGGCCTTGTGTAAACTGGGGGAAGGTTCACTGTTCGCGCCTGCGCTTTTGGAAACGATGATGTCATGAGGCGATCATGGATGTTTTTCCCTGAATAAGTCTCTATATAGATATCCACATACATAAAATCACATAAAATGATCCATCTCCCAGTTCTTGTTCTACAATCCAGTGCATTGAACCTCTTCGTACTTCCTAAAATTGACTTGAGAATCCAAAGTCAAAAGATATCAACACTCACACACACTCACACACACCAACGCAACTTACATCACAACACCCAGCCACATCTTCCAACATGCTCGCTCTAGCTCTCCGTCGAACCCTTCCACGCGCTACCCCAGTTCTCTGTGCGGCGTCTAGCCTCCCCGTCAGGACCTTTACCGCAAGCTCTATCCAGAACAAGTCGGCTACAGACTCAGTCAAGGATGGTATCAAGACAGTTGACCGAGCTGTAAGCGAGAAAATCGTCCAAGGCATCGATCTAAGCAGTAAGTTCCCCCCCCCCAACACCCCATTCCCCCCCAAACAAGATAGCACCCTTCAATGATTCTACAAATGGGAAGAGAACCAACTAACACCGAGTACCTCCAACACAGCCGCAGCAGCGCAAAAAGTCAAAGAAGCCGGCGAAAACGTCATAAACTCGGACGCAACAAAGAAAGCAAAGAGCGAAGCCTCCGAGCTCGAGGGTAACATCAAGGGCAAAGCCTCTGAACTCCAAGGCAAGGCAAAGGGCGTTGCTGAAGAAGCCAAAGGAAAAGTCAAGGGTGCTGTGGACGAAGTCAAGGGTGCTGTGGATGAAGTCAAGGGGAAATTGTAGATTGGATCATGGGAAATCACTGCGTCTTCAGGGTTAAGATTGGATGGACTGAAAAATCATATTGTAGCAGTATCTATTAACAAGTGGCCCTATTGTATAATTACAAAATCACTTTCTCAAATCACAAATGGGTCAAACTAGGCATAAAACGGACGATTCAACAACATTCTCCCAAGTTTCAGTCACGAGGAAACAAACTCACTCCAAAACATAAAGCATACTTGTACAAAGGAAAGCTTCACCTGAAGCTCTCCCACTCCCAAACAATCACCACCTACCAGAACCATGGACAAAGGACTCTCATGACAGGTCCTTGTTCCAAACAGCTAGCTGTGGGGGAAAACAATCCCGGCAACAAAGAAAAGAGATTAGAACATTCTCCTGAAGTTTCCAATTTCAAAAAAAAAAAAACCAAGTTCATTGTTGTAGATTAACTATCCTTCTTTGTTCATACAATGCCGTGTTGTGACTCTCAAATGAACATCCAAACCTCGGGTACGGGCATAGTGCTTCTCAAATGTTTCTTCGTTTTCGGTTCCCTTGTAGAATTCCTCTTTAGAAAACATTGATTCTTGCCTAAAGAAACTTGGGAAGCAGAGCTTTCGGGAACTCGACTTAGCTTCTGGAAGCTATGTATTGAAACAATTGCTTCTGGTATGTCATTCTCTTTCTGCTACTTGTTTCGTTTCTGTGTTCTGTGTGCCTAGCTATGATGCCTTCGCCCGGAACAAAGTTCGCTTCAGTTTTTCCTCATGTGCTGTGCCTTTTCCTTCACTTTTGATTCACCTTTTGGTTTGTACCTTTTGGCAGAGTGATACTTACAATGCATTCTCTTTTCTGCCTGTCGATTAGCAAAAAGGATACCTACATCTTCTTCGATCATGTCGTCTTTGGACTGAGCAGCCTAACAAAAAATGGTAATCGTTCATGCCGGCCATTCAACTCGTCCTTAAACTGGACTGTAATCAACTGCCCCCAAAAGATAGAACCTTGGTCGTCATGGATGCCGTCTAGAGCTCGAGCTGGGTTCGTTCCTGGTCTTGTCTTTTCAAATCGACTGCTTGCACATGCCATTTCTTCAGCTATTCGCATTTTTTCTCTCTCGGTAAGTAGTTGCAATTCTCTCCCCTTCTTTCGTCTGAACTCTGGCCCTCCAAACAAAGCGATGTAGCGGCCGTGGGGAGCCCATGGATTCCCCTGAATTGCTTTCTTCATGCACGAACAAGAACAACTCACTGCGTCTTGCCGAGTATCGACCAAGTGACTGATAGTTTCACAGGGCATATCCAGGTACTTGGGTGCCCCCTTTGTTCGGTGTCGGCCAGGTGTCGTCGATATATACCCGGGCACTGTCGTCGTCTCATACCATCATCAATCCCCAACAGCAAGCACCCTCTCAATTCGATATCGACATCCCATCAGCTCACCTCACATTCAACATCCAAGCCAAAATTCTCCCAAAGCCCTCAGCAACTCGCCTTCCTGGCTTCCCTGTCTCGGTCCTAGTCTCTGGAAGATTATCCCACCCAAGCCTTTATCATGTGTCAAGCAGAGAACATTCAGTACAGCAGCTGCGGCCACTGGGCCGGCCGTAACATGGTCTCTCTCTGCCCACGCAGCAGGGGCAACATCGACCTCTGCCCGAGTGTGGCCGTCCAGGGCGTTTATCGCAGGAGCGGAACGTGTCCGGCATGCTGCCGTTCTGCCAGCACATCCCCGAGCGGATCTCCAAGCCGTGACCGTGACCGGCGGTATGCCTCGCGTCGTTGATTTAACAGGAGTAGAGGCACATGGTGAACACAGTCATCCTGATATGTGAGATGAAATTGGTGTGAGTTTTCTCGAGAGGGTGCCATTTCATCTTTCTGATAATGTTTGATTCATTTTTTCCCCTGTCCTTCGCCGTCATCAAGATGGTCAAAAAAAAAAAACCAAAAGGCGCAGTCGCTGGACGATCTGCAAAATGAATAATGGAAATAGACTAGCTATCTCACGAATATGGCAGATTCCCCCCAAAACCGAATGTACAGTGATGATGTGAAGTGGTGTTTAAAACTGTAGGAAAAAAAGAAAAGAAAAAAAGATGCAGACAAGACACGAACATAGAAATGTGCGTGTTGCGCTGCAATGTCCCACGGTCACCACCTCCCGGCCAGGTAAAGGTCCCCAGCTGTCGACCAAAAGCCCTGCCAGCGCTGCAAAGCAGCTCATCAGGGAATCGCATACGACTGCTGCTAACAGGACATCCAGCCGGAAGAGCAAATGGTCAATTCACTCTTGCGAGCCAATGCCACCCAAACCCCCTCCCTGAAAAATTCCCTGCCATTGGGTTTGCGCCGTGGGTATTCTTAAGAATGTTGATCTACCGCTCGGAATACAGAGCTTGGTTTCAAGGAATGAGTCTCTCCTTGTGCTCCACCAAGCCGTGCGGAATCGAGTACAAGACTCGAGGATTCGGGAAGGCTTCCATCCCAGCCCTTTTATAAAAGAGTTTTGCTGGTAGCCCAAGAATCATTGTTTCAAGGACGACGACATCACATGTGCGAAGAGTTGCAAGAAAATGTCAAAAGGTGGGACGTTAAACAAAGAAACAGAAAACAAAATGGCAAAAGGCTTTGTCGTGTGATCAATTTCCTTCGTTTGTCATTCACGCCCCCAAATGCTCTTTGTTTTATTCCGAGGGTATCATACACGTCGTATTTCGCATCTCGAAAACGGCTTCTAAAAATCCTAGTATTAGTAAAACTCAAACCCCGTTTCTTTATATTAGTTGTCCTTCACACCATCTCTAGTGCGTCTGCCCCGTCATGAACTGTTCATCTCTAGGACCCCTGGAAGACGCCATTCCTGGTTCCGTCTCGCATGTCTTCCATGTTGTCAAGGGCTTTGTCGAGTTCAAGGATATCGAGCATCTCCACTTCGACGTCGCGTGTTTCGCCATCATCGTCTAGATCTGCTGCGGCAGCGATGGTGTCGGCAAAGGCAAGTCCAACGCGCGGCCTTGTCGGTAGCGCTACGGGTTGCGTGGTTCCCTCCCGACTTTGTGAATCGCGGTCGAACAGGCTGTACGCTCTGACACTGCCAAACTTGCCCGTATTCAGATTGAAGGGAATTGCAGCCGTTTGGTCCGACTTGGATTGAACAATGAGCGCCTTAGTGGCGTCTCCGGAGACGCGCCTGTCACTAATGAAGCGGCGCCGTCCTAAGACAACACCGCCAACTTTCTTTCCAGCAGTTTCCTCAACCTCGCGAACGAATACGATGCGTGACTCTCCACAAAGCACGACGTCGATGCCGATGCCCCCCTCGTCCTTGGACACATCTTTCGCCTTGCTGGGATTGACAATAGACGCGATGCCACTACACCTTTCCCCGAGGAGGCCAGTGCTCAGATCGTGCAAGCGAACCATGCGCGTCGGCTGAACGCCTGTGAAAAGGTTCGCACTGCCACCTGTGCTTTTCCGGACCTGGGAATCCCAAAATCTCGCAACGCCGGGAATGACGCAAACATAGTCTGAGGAACCTATCCACAACACTACGCTTTCGTCGGCGTTACGCACACCAGTGACGGGGTGACCGGTGACCACAATGCCGCCCCGTACTGCCGCTAGCCGCCCTATCGGCTGTCCTGAAGTGGAAAGAGACAGTGCAGCGTCTTTGCGAGTATGCGGTGTCATGGGCACGAACTCGCCCGACGCAGGTGGCGGCTTCTCCTCCGAAGCTCCGCCGCGCAACGGGCTCGTGCCCTCGACATAGCCAGATACGCTAAACGTCGTCATGGCAGCGCCGGTGATGCCCGACTTATTTTTTCCCAGCACGGTGCCTCCAGTCGGACTGGCGCCGTCCACGTCCCATACGCCCCACATCCCATCTGCAAGAAGGACGAGAATAGCACGGCCTTGGGCAATCCAGGCGGCGTCAACAATCGGTTTACGCATAGGCTGGTTCCGAATGAAGGGCGGGTATAAAGTCAACAACCAAGAGCCCTGTGAGGGGAAGGGTCCAGTCGAGAGCTCGTCGGGTGATATCGAAGGGATAAGGAAGTCGTAAATGCGCACGGCACTCGATGTGGAGACGGTAAGGAGTTGCGACATGTGAGCAAGGTTGAACGATATGCTGGAGAGAGGGGACGGGAGGTATTCGGTCTGGAAAGGTTCGACGGGGGCTGGGCTGCTACCAGCCTTCAGGTCCAGAGAAACATCCCAGAAGCGCAGTGTGCCAGATGCTTCAAAAGTGTGGGAAGCGACAATTGCATGAGGAGTCTCGCCCCTTTTAATGGCAGAAGACCCTGTGAGGCCGGATGCAGATTTGGACTTAGCCAGAGTCAATGCGATGCCTCGACTGAGTTTCAACTGGCCACCCAGGTGCACAACAGACTCGCCCCAAGCACCAGATCCAGGCTTGCCAGCGAGCAGATCGCGTCTCAACTCGGGTCTGGCTTTGCTTTGCGGAGAAGGGGGGGTAAGTGGGAGGGTGACGAGGTAGATATCATTTGTCGCGCAAGACACAGCAAAGACCATTTTGTCTTTCAAAAGGTCGGTGCCACCCCACGCTACATCCTCTGCTGTGGTTGGTGTCATGGGGAGCACAGCAACATGGAGAACAGCAGTTCCAAATGCGAGGTCAAGTGATTGTATTATCTCGGGGTAAGAGTCATCTTCGTCTATCGCGTCCTCGAACTCGGCAACGGTGTTGGGTTTGGTGGCAGGGGTGGTCGTCTCGTCATCAGAATCTATCACCATGACTTCATTGTCAGAGGATCCGTTTCGCTTTCCGCTTGATGCTGTCGGTTCGGCAGCTTCCTCTGCAGCCTTGAAACGTCGACCGCCTCGCCAAAGCACCATGACGCCGTTTTCGTGCCCGCATAGTAAAATAGTGGCACCCTGGGGTGAGAGGACTGGGTATGTTTTGACATCGTGAACTCGACGTGATAGGTCATATCTAGAGACTCCCTGTTACCAGACGTGTACCATGAAAACAAGGGATGATATCAAACGCGACTTACGTGAATTGGATGCTTTGTGCCGTACGGCGAATTCGTGGTGCTCCGGGGACCACCATAGTGAACTCCCGTTCACGTCTAAGCTAGTGAGTGCAGCGACGCGGTACTATCCTGAATCGCACAAACTGCTAAATTGGCCAGTAGTAGTTGCCACTGTAGTTGTGACCGTTTGTAAAGAGAGCGGTCCAAAATCGCTGCTATGAGGAGGGGCGGGAGATGAAGGGAGGGGGACAGAGACAAAATCCTAGCTGCTGCTTTGGTTGTTTGTTGAAGCTCCCCAGGCTGAAAAGTCGCTGAAAAAAAAAAAAAAAAAACAAATGTTAATGGTGATGACTAAGACTCTCCACCATCTGCCCACAGCTGTCATCAGCTGGCACAAGCAGCTTTCCTCAATGGAATAAAGATCTCGGAACAATAATGAAGAAGGTGTAAATGTAAGGAGTAGACTTTTCGTGATACATTATTTAATATGTCGTTAGTCCATTCCGAAAGGTGGTGGACGTGGACATCGTGTGGAAAGAAGACTTGGTGCTAACCCTAACCCATTAACCCTCAAGTTTCTCATAATCTTAATTTTCTAAGCATTATTGAACAAAGTACACTATCAAAAGATCAGATGCTTTTAAACTGAAGAAAAGAATTTTTTTAGTTTTTAATTATTGATTGTTATGTTTTGCGATATTAAACTCGTCATAGGCAGGCAAGACTAACAGCAACCTGGATATAAGCGAGTGTAGTGCACACCAAATCACCAAATCACCATATTCGGCCTACATCTGATGGTAATAAACGAGAAGTTGTTTCCAATTGAGTACAGGATGATCAATTTACAGGGTTAGTGTACTAATAGAACCGAGTGTCTGCACTTCCTTGTGTGTTCGTTCATGTGTAGACATCAGGTTGTTCCAATACGTACACGTACAAACAGGTTGGCAAAAGACAGGACATTTGGCTTACTTGAAGCCAATACATCATGCATATATATGCATGCATGTCCTGGCTTCGTGTAACAGTGCATTTTCAGCTCAGGGCATTCGGGTTTCGAGCCATTGAGCCCCAAAAACAGGCCTAGGCCTCGGTGAGAGTCGCGCTTTCAACAGGCTGTTAAAAGGATACGGACGAGGCTTCCAATGACTTCGTCAATTCTCAAGTCAATCATTTCCAAAGAGAGTATCATTTTTTTCCGGGGCATAAACTCCCGTTGCAAATGTACCTATCTACATATACATCACACAGGTGGTTTCACTGTGAAAGGGAAGCCCTCGATTTGTGATGCACGACCTGGGGCAATACGCATACCGCTTTGCTTTAAGTGACTTACAAACAGAACATTCGTCTCTCAAAAGAGTGTGAATGATTTATCTCACCCAGTAGGATATAAAATCGTGGGCCACACTACCTCAGTCTTCCAGAATTGTTCCATTGACTTCCCATAAAGATAGATATTGCCAAATACTCGCCTTCTCCCCATACATCACATCAAGTCTCCACGAAGCCGCCAGGATAAAGAGTCCGGAGCCATCTACTATGGACTACAGAGATCTTCGTGACCGGAGTGGGCGCTTAGAGAGGCGTTCCGGCGGAAGAACGCCAGACCTCTACGGCTGTTCAGACAGCGAACACAGCAGCGCAAACTCCCGAGTCACCTTCATAGATGAAGAACCAGCATATCGTCCACAAACGTCTAGGCGACAAGACTTATCGTCTCGTGAAACTCGTGAAACTCAAGGAGAGTCCAGCGCCCGCCAGCAAAGAAGAGCGCCGGAAATGGTACAGGTAGCATCGAGGCCCAATCCAGCACAAATTGAAGTCTGGACACATTATACAAGTCTCACAACGCTCTTTGCATTTGCGCCTATGAGTCCTGATGGCCAGTATCTCAGCCACAAGGATGTTCCGCCGGTAAACAGAGCTACTATATGGCGGGAACCAGCGTGCGTATTACATCCAATGCGACACAAGGTATGGGACATAGTCAATGCGGCCATCGACTCTTTCAGCGGCTCTGGAACCTCGAATCTGACGACTCGACAGCTTCATGCTCGAGTTCGGCTTATTGATATCTTGTCGGATATCAAAACCGGGAGGAACAAGTTGAGCTCAGGGTTCTTGGTCCATGATCTCGCTGGTTATCTGGATGACTACTTTTTCATGAGTACGCTACTACGCAAGTATCTTCCGGTCCATCAACCACGCCACAGTGTCCTTGAAATAGCATGGTCCCTCGTGGGAACGCAGCAAAGTCCCCAAAACATCTGGCAGGGGATCAAGACTGGGCGAGAGACATACAGAATCCAGGCCAGAATCCCAGAAAGAGACACAAGGAGCCCAGAATTCGTCATGTCCATCGTGACAGCGCTCCTCCACGAGATGACGCTCGCCTACATCCGCACCTTCATGTGTGTATGCTTCAAAGTCCCCGAAACCACATCTCCAATCTCAGCCCAAGACGAGGGTTACATCCCACCTCAGGAGCCGCATCCAACCTCAACATGCCGAGGAGATATCCTCAACACCCACGGCGTTACCGGTCACGGTTATGCCTGGCTAACACTCATGGGCTGCATAATGATCCACCTCCGAGGTCTTCACCCAGTCTTCCAAGAGTGGGATCTCGAACACGTTGATGTGAGCGGCTTCGCTGATGCCGACTGGGAAGAAGAAAAAGAAAGCCAGCGCAACTTTTTATACTGCGTAGGAAGCCAAAGAATTCATGAGTACGCAAGTCTCAGAGGTGGTGTTTCGGGGAACGCGCCGCACGGCGTGGCCATTGACACTGATTCTGGTGCGGGCATGGTTTGGTTTTCAGAGGCGAGAAGAGGACAGTCATCGTCATCAGCCGCTTCTAGCTCGAGAGCAGCTGCTTCTTCTTTGAGAGAAACATCGAGCCGTTGGTTTAGGAGACATCGCAGCTGAAGCTCCAGTGGTCTAATTGCTCACCGCGCCACTGCATGAATAAGAAGCTTTGGGCTTTGATATAGATTATTGATACAAGTAGACTTGAAGATAGCATTTAAAAAGAACGTCTCTGGACCAAAATCAACACATCCTACAGAACGATATGCTGACTATTGGTGCTTGTGTGCTATTGAGTTGGATCGCGACATCACGATTCATCACATATTTTACTTTTCAAAAGAGGAAAAAGAGTAAAGTCCAACTTTAAACCTTGGGTTGATGACTTAAGTAAAAAAATAAATAGATATAAATGTAGATACAAAGGACCGCGAAAAAGTCACCCAGATAAGACGTCATCAAGTCCACCCGAGGACCCGTATGATGGATAACAAAAAAAAAACCAGACGATGGGACGTTGAAAGAGCAGATCCCATCAACACACACACACAATAAAAACACCATTATGCTGCTGGTATTCTCTCATCTATTACCCGATGAGATGTCCCAGCATATCTCGAGAAGCTGTGTAGCTGTACTCGCATCCATTCGCCTGGACGTGATGACGCATGTCCAATTCGCTGCTGTGTGGGCCCTCCGCTGAGGGCCCGGGGTTCGTAGGTGTTGGGCGGACTGGGTTGTTGTCATTGCAAAAAAGAGAGTGGTGTCCTTCCGTGAGGAATGCCCCAGAAGGACGGGCAAAGAATCTTGATAGGTTGGAAAAAGAGAGAACGTCAAGTTCGATAAAGAGAAAAGCTCGCTAGCAGACCAGATCATGAAGCCCCCCGGAGGAAACTCCAACCCACCACAAGAAGGGGGAAAGGGGGGCCAACGCCGTCAATCCATCTTCAGAATAGCTGAAAATGAAGCCAAGATATCCGTGTAACGCCAAATGTGTGCATGTAGACGAAGAGATGGCAGGGAGAAAACAAGAGGTAAGGCGAAGCAACGTGTCGGGTCCGTGGAAAGGGGTCGATTGTTGGTCCGTTCGCCGGAGAGGATTTATTGTCTATTAGGCATTTGTGACCTACATTGTCATGTCAGTACCAAGGGAGGTGGTAAACTTTCTTAAGGTTCCTGAGGTTTGTACTTACGCGAAGAATCTTGCGAGAGTAATCTTGGTTGTCGGCGATACTGCCATCGGACAGTCTTCGAATAGCCATGCCGGGATCCATCCGGGAGTCGGTCATGGAAAGGCTACCACTGATGCTGGGTACCTTTCCACCGCCAACAAAGGCATTGACGGCAGCGTTGCGTCGGTGCTCCTCTTCAAGCTCTTGGTTTCTCTTTCGTCGCATGTACCAGAATCCGCCACCAATGATACCAGCTAAGGCAACAACACCAACAACTACACCGGCAGCAATTCCAGCAACGTTCGGGCCGCCCTTTTCTTCATCGGCCGCACTAGTGGTTGGTGCTGGCTCAATTACTGTGAAATCATGTTAGTCATCGAAGCAGGTTCTGTGACCATTCACGATGGAGCTTACCTGTAGCAGTTGCTACTGGGGGAGAGGTGCTTGATGATGAGGAGGATACAGGGTCGTAATCTGGGACATCCACGGCAAGACCTGTGTTGTACAAGGACCAGAAGCTTCCTGAGTCGATACCGCCACCTAAATAGTCTTGCGTTAACAAATAAAGCCTAGAAACAAACCAAAATTGTTTTTCCGATGGCACATACAGGCTTCTTGCGGGTATCCAGGACATGGGTAGTTGCAGTTTGAGTCATCCACCAAGTCGGCCTTGGGTGGGTAGGAGAAACCACAGTAGCATTCCTCTCCTTTTGTGGCCATGACTGTGGCATTCATTGGCTTGCAGAACTCCTTTTCACAGTATCCTCGTGTAACGGCGCTGGGTGTTTGGTCATCTGGCATTTTTAATTGTCCCACTGATTTATAGCATCCATGGGAAGTGGATGCTCCAGTCCGAGGTCGTTCGACGGGCGTTTGCATTGGGATATTGGAAGAAGCAGGCGTAGCGCGAATCTCGATCTTTGTCGCCGTGACGGCAGCAAAAGCTGCCGAAAGTGTGAAGAGTAATCTCATTTTGAAAGGTTGTGATACTGCACACGACAGTACAATACTGGACTCGCGTCGTCGGTTGGGTAAATCTTTGCCGAAACTCGCCAGTGGTTCTAGACGGTCACAAACCCAAGGAAAGAAGAAATTTGGTGCCGAGTTGATGCTGAGGACTCAATGAAGAGGTCTCGGTGGATGGGTAAGATTGAGCGAAGGGGGAAAAGCGGTTCGTCGGGTATCAGTTGGTAAATGTTGAAGAGCAAGAAACAGGAAGTTGAAAACGAAGGTGTAGATCGAAGAAAAGATCGAAAGGTGTAAAAAAAACACGCAGTGATAGTTGAAGCGAAAGAATATCGAGAGATCTCGGTTGGGTTTCTCGAACAGCCAGAGCGGCGGCGTACTGGGCCAGGTGGTTTCCCTCCCCCTATTGCGCGGGTGGGTATTTGTATTGATATTAATCCTGTCCTGCTGGCGGAGGAGGCGTCTCAATTATCGCGACGACATCGAAGGGTACGATATGTTTTTGACAGGTCGGCGTTGTACAGGCAAGCACGGTCAAGAGAAAGTCGAAGTTGAAGGAGGGACTCTCTGGGTGATGGCCGGTGGGTTCGTGTGGGAAATGAGCGTTGGGACGAGGGAAGAGAAGAAGGGGAGAGAAGGTAGTTTTGTTGGAAGAAAAGAAATTTTAGTCCTGTTTGGGACAAAGGGGGACTGGTGGAGAAGGGGGGGCGTGTGCAAGTGGAGGAAAAGGGGGGAACAAAATAACAGGTGGAGAAGAGAGCAGCAGGGGAGCGAACCAATGGGAGTCCTGTCTTGTATTGGTACTTTCAGCAGCCGAATCGCTGAGACAAGAATGGTAGGTAATTCGTGGGCGGGCAGATCCATATCGGGCAATTGCGGTGTATTGATACAAGGTCCCATGTTCCTTCACTGATAATGGTTCCCCTCTCAACTAGTATTTACGCTACAGCGACGCTCTATTGCCTCTGTACGTACGTGTAATACATGTGGTAGTTTGCTGTGGACAAAGCCTGTAGATGGCGATTGATTTAAACTAAACTAGCTAGTTTTCATCCCTCTCCTCTACGGAGTATTGATGGTAAAGCCACAGATGTTTTGTACATTAACAAACCAATCCAAAACCAAGTGACTAGGTACGCTGCGTTGCATGTTGAATCCGTTGTCCAACCTCGATAAAACAAACCAGTGAGGCGAGAAGGAGTGGTTGTCGCTACACACTGAAATGATGGAGGTGTAGCGGGTTGAAGATAGCCATCATGAATGGAGCGGAGCATCTACGGAGCATTCGTACGGCGTGCTAACACGCTCTCCGGTCTTGCTCTGGTCTGGCCAGTTAATAAACCAGTCGCTGCCAGACAAAGGATGCCTATCGAGGAATGAACATTGCGGCCCTTCGACCCTTCATTAAGTACCCCGTACCCGTCGTCTCCGTGCCGCATACGGTAAGAGAGTCACACAACCAACCACACAGACACGACCATCGCCGAAGACTCTTTCTCAAACACTTTTCTCAAGACAAAGGATTTGGAAAAAAAATCTTTTGGTGACAGCATCCACTGCACGACCAGCGCACATCTTTCCCAGGTTGCTAAAAACGATCGACGGTGACCTGCACTTGGCACATTGTGGGCGCAGGTACCAAGTACAAGTATAAACTACCACAGCCACTACTTCGGGTACCTGACAGCGAAACCGCCGCCACCCATCCTTCGCCCTCTGACTAGTCGAACTTGGGGGATCAACAATTCGTCCACCCCCCTCACTCCTGATTTGAAATTCCCACCCCACCGCACATTCCAGACAAGTGAGGCCAACTCTACAGTCCTGGAAGGATTTCCTGTCGGTCCATGGAAGGGTTGAAGTTGATGGTGATGGCCTTTCTTTTCGAGAGAGTTTACAGAGCAGAAATGTGTCATTCAATTCGGGGTTCCCAAGTCCCAATCCCGCGATGCAGGATCGGGGCACAATAAAGTATTTAGCGTGGCGGACGGCAGGTTTGCTTCGTAAACTCAGGTTGTGCCAGCTGCATAGCATATCGCACCACCTCACCAGACCACCCAGTCATGACTGACCAAAAACCATTTACTCCGCAGAGGTACAACTCGAGGGAAATATCTGTTTATGATGCCTAAACTCTTGATTGACCCTGGCTTGCACTGCGGCGGAGCAGAACTTATGGAGGGGGCACCACTGCAGGCATGCCTACGGAGTACACGGAGATTTGACAACCCTAATCTTTTCGCGGTCTTTTTCAGGGGTATCCTTTGCTTATCATTAAAATAGGTGACGTGACAAACATACGGAGTAAACTAGATCAGTGATTCTGTACGAAGTACCCTGTACCTAATTTGTAGCGCCAGAACATCAGAGAATCCTTTAATGGTGGGCTTTGGATACGTATCCGCTACTTGTACCCCGTAGTTTACTCGAGAATCGATCACTCCACTTTCCGAACAATCCTCGTCCACGCACAACACCATTTTATGCAAAAAACATTTACTTGTACAGACTTTACGAGACGACCCTGTTTAATTGTGCAAGGCATGTGCTAGCTCTGCCGAGAGCAGACACACACAAAGAGGCGGATAATTTACTGTATTCACTGGACTCTGAGCCACCAAGTAAAGAAGACGATATTTGAGATAAATTAGATAGTTTCATGTTATTCGAAATGCCAATAGAGCGAGCAAGAGAGAAAACCTCGCCAGTTTAGTACATGCTGGGACTTGGTGTAAATAGAATATCTACGGAGTACTCCGTACGGAGTATTTACTACAAACTCATTCTGGTTGTACAAATTGCATAAATTTCATAGTACGTTCATAGTATAAGTATGGAGCAATCAATGACGGTGCTTTCTTCTAGTTTAAACTGTTTCATGCAAACTGCTGAACTAATGCGATACTCCGTACGGAGTAGACTAGCGTACGTAAGTTGTCCCTCAGCTGGGCCAGGCTTTTGTTAACATTGCCCTTCGCCATTCCAATTTCCAGGCCCGTCTCTGTTGAATCGCTGTTTGACGAGTGCAGAGTCCCACGGAGTACTCCGTACGCGAGGGGCCAGTCTCCTTTGCCAGAAATGGTTAATTTGTCGATACGAAAGCCCCTCGAATAAATGCCTGAATACAGCAGAGTGCACAACTTTGGGCTGGCTGTTGGAATGAGATTGATATCGAGATGAAAGATTTGCAACTCGACCTCACACGATTCTTCCATTACAGAGGGGCTGTGTCTAGCGTGGAGTACGGCGCTATCCCAGATACGATTCAGATCGTCGTGGTCCTTGCTCTCCTTGTTGATACGTACTACTCCGTATTACATAAAGAGCCACCCTGGTTTTTCCTCTTCAAGCCTGGACACTCTAACTGCATATTAAACCTCGTATTATTTAATACAGCGCATTGTTCCAGTCTTGTTGCCCTCCCACTCTATTTTAAGAAATATACATAACTAGCTATCCCGGCAGCGGACATGAAAATTTCGGCCTGCCGAATAGCCTCGCGAACCAAGTCATTGGCGAATCAGTAATACCCACTGACAGCCGTCACGACATTTACGGAATGTCTTTTGCTTAGTATTTGCGCCCGTACTAGTAGAAATCTAAAGAAACGCGCGTTATATAAAGCTGCACGCAGAAGTAAAAATGGAATTAATCATTATCGTCTGCTCAACAATCCCACGAGCTGAGGGATAACGACATTGAAATGCCATGAACAGAACGTAGTATTGAAATGAGGGCTGCGCGGCCTCTCTAGGCCTTTTACGGAGTACAAGTACAGTTGTGCTCTGGTTTTCGATTCCAATACCGCCTCCAAGTGCTAGTACTGTGCTCCGCTGTAATAAGGAAGCTCAAGGTCACTATTCTCCCGCCACGAACACCCCCTTTTCTGTTTCAGAAGCATGTGTGCTAGTGGTGTTGGCAGTCCACACAACACGTCAGCCCTAGAATAGTCCCAGAATAAAATGCACACTTATGAACAGGTTGTGCATGGTGCACAAGTATTGAGGTTGGAAAATGCGAGTAAATAATACTCCGTACTTGGCTGTTACATATCTCTCTGGGCGGCCCTTTCCAAGGCCACAAATCGGCATTCTTAAAGCTTAGAGAACTCTTGGCAAGTTACGGAGTAGTACAAACCGTACAAACCGTCGCTTTGAGAATCAGGGTCCGATGGTGGCCGTGCAGACTCGTATTTTCGAGATAGGTGCACGCGTCGCCAGATTATTTACTCCTTCAAGGCATGCAGAGAAAAAGTCTTCGACAAGGCATTACTCATCTTCTACGTGTACTATTAAACTACACACAATGGCATGGCACCTGGTTGCGTGTCTTTTTTGAGATGCAGCTACGGGCTTAGTTGGTAAATAGTCAACACGCTATTCAACCCAACCAGATGCTCTCACACCTGTTCGTCCCACCTCTTCGTCCCACCTCACGTTGTTCAAGGTACAAGAATCCAGCCGAACGTTCCGCAGAGGCAGACTTTCATTCCTCCTCGCTCTTTTCCTTTTTTGCTCTCCACACCACCATCTTGCCCATTTCCCTCGCTTGGTAGGGTAGGACGGAGCAACACAATGAACACAAAGACAGGTCATCTCCGTCGCAGAATGTCTTGTGTGTTCGAGACGGAATTGTTTCGATTTAGGCGTTCGACTTTCCATACTCCGTAGTTCAATGTAGCCAGCCACCAGGACCAGCCATCTTACATAGTTTCCTTTTTGGTCTTGTCGTGGCATTTCATGGGCGCCGAGATACGGCCATGTTCTATTACCATTGGGCTAAAGTATTCTATCTCTGCTCTCAGTCAACTCTCCAAGGACCCTAAAAGCAAATGTCTCTCCGCCCCATTGAAGCGAATGAAGCCTAAAGATGCGCATTATTGATTCCGGGTGATGAACGGGAAGATCTGGTCGCAGTGCGTTGCACAAATGCCACCCAGCACAGATGCCATCCAAGTTTTGTTTTCGTTACGAGTGCTTCGTTCAGCGCAAATAGGTTCCCTCAACCGTCCCTTTCCACATCCTCCTCTCCTTCCAAGTCATTCCACGAACAGCGCGCATCCGTTTGCCGCCCAATGCAACATGGCGTGCACACCCCCAAAGAATGCAGAAGGCCGGTAAGATAAGCGCTAAACAAGAAAGTGAAGAAAGGCACCCAGACATAACAACTCACAATTCATATTTGCAGACCAAAAATCAAGGAACCGAACGGGGGTCGGTAGTTGAAGAATTCCAGCCGACAGTTTTGACAGCTGACATCGAGTGCCCATAATTGAGGTTGGGGGTTTCTGTGTAGAGACACTATGCGACCACGTCACAACGGAGAAGCGTGCCTATGCTCGTCCTGATTGGATGGACTCCACTCTTCAGCGAACCTCTAGCTTTACGAACCACGCTGACTGACGCCACCTGCCTTCTTGTCTGCTGCAATCCTGTAATCCTCCAAACCAAGGCGGCAAGGTTCGGTCGCAACTGAATCATTTCGTCGTCGGGAGCCATATCTTTGGTTCATGTGTATGGAATGTATCTTTGATTTTTTTCGAAGGCGAATCTTTCTGATGCCAATAGTGCTCCGCAACCAAGCTCAAGCTCCTGAGCACATCGTCTGTTGACAACCCCAGAGAAGGATGAAGACTTTCTCTACGTGGGGACTGCATGTCCTTTTAGCTTGTGTTTCTTTCCAGGTCTGCGTTGCGTCCTCGGCTACTGGGAAGGAGACCCGGAATATTGCAATCATTGGTCAGTTCTTAATTCTGTTGAAGTTCAGCATGGCGGTCTCATTATTTAACATGATGTTGCTGCGTGATGCTGTGCTATGATATTATTGTATCAATACTGAGGTTCCCCCCCTCTGTTTTGGCATCTTGGGCCTTGTGTGGCTCCTTTCCTGCAACCCGGCTATTCCTGCTTCCTGCTACAATTCCAGCAGAGCCTCAGTTACTAACATAAAACGCCATACCACAGGTGCTGGTGCTGCTGGGTCATCCGCTGCTTTCCACCTTCGTAAGTTTGGCGATGACGAAGGATTGTCGCTAAACATCACCATATTCGAAAAGAGCAATCGTATTGGAGGACGAACCTTGACTGTTTATGCGTATGAAAATGCGAGCGAGCCTGTTGAATTGGGCGCCTCTATCTTTGTGCCTGTAAACCACATCCTGTATGACAACGCCAAAGCGTTCGATCTCTCATTCCGGGACCCCGACTTGGCTGGAGGGGAAGTTCTTGGAATCTGGGACGGCGAGCAATTTGTCTACCAACAGGACGACCGATCATGGGGATGGTGGAATCTTGCCAAGCTCTTTTGGAAGTATGGCATCGCCCCGTACCGTCTACAAAGCCTTGTCAAGAGCTCTATCAATAAATTCTTGAAACTATATGAGGAGCCTAATTTCCCCTTCCGGTCCCTAAGCGCTGCCGCCCACAAACTTGGCCTGACGGCCATGACGGGGGTGACAGGCGAGGCTTTCCTTCGGGACAATCAGGTAAGCTGCATATCGTTTCGCCGGTAGATTGACAATAAACACCGACTGATATGGGAAATCTTCGATAGATTTCAGAGTTGTTTTCAAACCATATCATACAAGCTAGTACCCGAGTGAACTATGCCTCGAACTTGGCCCATATCCATGGCCTCGAAACCATAGTAGGCTCTTCCCAATCCTCCTCCACGTCGCTGAATATGAGATTGAGAACGTACTGACAGGCCGTTTCTAGGTCTCCATGGCTGCGAATGGTGCCTTGGCTGTTGCAGGAGGCAACTGGCAGATCTTTGCTAACATGGTCAAAAACTCGTCTGCGGTGATCCAGCATGATCACGCAGTTACATCCATTAGTATCGAAGGATCCAACGTTGAGGATCCTCTGGCCAAGTACATACTCGCAACGCAGGGCGAGTCGGCAGACAGCATGCCTAAAGACTATCCGGTGTCATTCGACAACGTAGTAATTGCAACACCGTGGCAGTTCAGTGGAATCGAAGCCTCGAGTGGCGTGCTCCGACACAAGATCGAAAAGATACCGTACGTACAACTTCATGTAACACTCTTTGCCTCCCCACACGCATTGAGCGCGGGGTTCTTCAACATCACCGATGGCAGTGTCGTTCCCGATACGGTCTTGACAACGCTTGGCCCAGACGAGGTTCCCGGTTGGGGGAGCGATGCGGCTGGTAGATCCGGATTTTTCTCCATCAGTACGCTGCGCGAAATCACGAATACCAGGACGGGCAAACAAGAGCTCTTGTACAAGATCTTTTCTCCTCAAAAACTCGAGCCTTCCTTCCTCGGATCCCTGCTCGGCGCTGACGTGCCTGACACCTTCACGGGGCCGTCTGGGGACTCTTCCGAAGAAACAATATCGTGGTACTACCCTCACGTATTTTTCTCATATCCTGTGGAAAAGCCTCGGACGGCCTTCCAGGACCCCATTCTCCGCCGGGGTTTGTATTATACGTCCGGCATCGAGAGCTTCATCTCAACAATGGAGACGAGTGCGCTGATGGGCAAAAATGTTGCACGTCTTTTGATCAACGACATTTCTGGATTGGATGATGGGGATGGCCAGGAACCTGAGTCGTTCTCTCCTGGAAATGGAGAGCTGTAATCAAAATGTTCTTGGTTTTATTTTCAAGTACCTCACCTCACCGGTCATGAATCTTTGTGATATCTCCCCTCCAAAGAAAATTTCCCTGTCTTCTTCTATCTGTATGGCGTTCTTGGAGAATCTGTAATTCGAGATGAATAGATTTTTTTCGGTTTATTCTCGAGAATACTCGAGGTAATACTTCTGCTGCCAATCATGGATCCCGAAGCTGCTTCCTGAAGATGAAATGCCATGTCCAAGGAAAGGCACTTCTGACGCCACACGCCACAGTTTCCACAGTTTGGTGTGGCGAATAGTTTGTTAGACTCACCCGTTTGTTGGCCATGTAATAGTTTACTTCGTAGGCTGCCAGGACCCACCCACTCTTTCCAACCTTGATCAAGCCTAGCATTAGAGTCCTAGACTTCTGGAGAACTCAACTCTGTGACCTATGCTTGGTGTGTTAGCGCCCAGAGTCTGTTATGACGCACTATGCCAGAATGTTGCCTAGTGGGCTTCCTCCCCATTTATTATCCCATAGAAACGCCGCCTTTTGCCTTATCCTCGATATTTAATATTTCCCCCCCCAAATATTCCCCCCCCCCCCTCAAGAAACCTTACTCTCTTCATTCTCGTCATTCATGGCACCCTAGACTGCATCCAACATAGATCATATTATTCTTCTCATCTTTGATTTTGCACCACACTTCTGGGCTTTATTTCCCTGTTAGTGTGGCTAAGGGGTCAATCTTATCACCCCTCCATCATGTTTGTCCTGAAAAATGGTAAGTCGTTGCCCCGCTTTGATACCTTTTCGTCTCTTTTTTACATCGAGGAGCTTGTTGTTTTCATGTCTCCTTGGAGGGTTTGTCTGTGTTTGTATGGACTTGCTCATAGGGGCAGATATTCAGTGGTGCTCGTAACCGACTTTTGTCTCTCTCTATTTAAAACCTTTTGGGCTTTGCTTTTCCAAGCTCGAACCCCTCACTTGGGCTCTCCCTACTGTACAGGACACGTGAAGACAGGGATCATTTGAGGGCAACAAGAGAAAAAAAGGGTCACGTCTATCCTCAAAAAGACAACGACTTCTAGACTTACTTATTTTATCTCTTCTCCTGCTAACGCTTTTTTTATCTTAGTGGGCAAACTTCTGTTTGGCTCCGGAGGCAACCAAGAAGCATTAATTGAACTTCCACAAGGTCAACTCTACCTCGTCCGACCTCTTTCCCCCAAGGGCTATTCCGAGTTGATCTTCAAAGACTCGGCCGCCCGCATTCGTCGCACCGGTCAAGACTTCCACTACCAGCTTGTTATTCAACGAGTATACGAAGAAGGTGAGGCCGAACTTTTGGGCGAAGAAGAAGGCGAAGACGCCGAGATCGACGCTCTTGCCTCGGAACGAGACGAAAGAACATTTTTACTCGACGAGGCTCTTCATTTCCGCGTTGAGAGCAGGGAAGGCACCGAAAAAATCCTAGCCTGGCGCGATCTCAGCGGCGATACTGGCGACGTGTACGAGTTCGTCTGCGACGCATCTGTTACCTCGTCCCAGGTTGCCCAATTTGAACGCATCGCTCAGGAGTGCCAATACGAGAGAAAATACCGAAAGCCCCGAACTCTAGCTACCGAAGAGGACCTTGCCCAATTCCACTTCCAGGACGACTACCCGATCCCCCCCGCAAGCCCTCTTCACTCGCCAACTCTCGCTCGGTCAATCCAATCAACCGACTCGATGTTCAGCACAAAGGCAACTGCCAACACGAGTGTCCGCCGTGCCGCCACTCCTCCCGATGCCAGACCCGTAGTGCCCAAGACTCCTGCCCGCTCAGAAGTCGCCGATCGCTCGGCGCCCCCAACAGCCTCGGCCCCTCCCACGGCCCTCACAACCTATGCTCTCGAGAATGCCGAGCTCCATTTCTTCGACTTCCCCTCGGGTTCATTTGTCGTGCAAGATACTTCAGTCACGGCCACGGTCACAGAAGTTGGAAAGTGGGAATATTGGCTACAAATAGATGGGAAAGACCGGCCCTGGCTTGGCATCTCGATTGTCGCCGATATCAACCCCGTGTTCAACTTTGAGTTCTTGTCCTTCATTTTCAACCAGTTCACACCGGAGGGCTCGGCTTATTCTTGGCTTCTTCGGTTTAAGGACCAGGCTGCCCTCGAGAGATTCCAGGAAGGACTGCTGCGCTGTCTGTGGGAGCAGTTGAACGAGACCAAATGGGAGAAAATCAAGGAAAAAGACCGAGAGTATGTCACGGAGGCGTTTGCGGACCTCGCCATGGAGGATACGCCCGAAGAGGACGAGGAGGAATACGATAGAGAAGAGGAAGAAGAGGAAGAACAGGAAGAAGACGAGGACGAGGACGACGATGATGCCGCAAGAAGTGAACACTACGATACTGACGAGGATGATGATGATGTTGATACAAAGGATGACGACGGGAACGTCAATTCCCAACTGGCGGTTGGTTACAAGCACGACCGCTCGTTCGTCGTTCGCGGATCCAAGATTGGCGTCTTTAAGCACACAGCAAACAACAACTTAGAGTTCTCGACAAATATTTCCAAAGTTGAGACACCAAAGGGCAAGTTGTTCAGTCCTAAGAAGGTCATGCTGCACAATGAAGATCGAAATTTGATCTTGCAGCACCCTACTGAGGGAAACAAATTGTACCGAATGGATCTCGAGTACGGCAAGGTTGTCGACGAGTGGAATGTGCACGACGACATTCCTGTGACCACATTCGCACCGGAAAACAAGTTTGCGCAGATGAGCGGCGAACAAACCTTTTTGGGTATTTCGCACAACGCCCTTTACCGTGTGGACCCCCGACTCGCCGGCTCCAAGCTTGTTGATTCTCAGCTCAAACAGTACACCTCGAAGAACGACTTCTCAGCCCTCTCAACCACGGGCAAAGGCCACATTGCCGTGGCGAGCAACAAGGGTGACATTCGTTTGTTCGATCGCCTCGGTATCAATGCCAAGACACACATCCCTGCTCTAGGTGAACCCATTATTGGACTCGACGTCTCGGCGGACGGCCGTTGGGTGCTGGGCACTTGCAGGACGTACCTCCTGCTCATCGATGCCATGCAGAAGAATGGCAAGAACGAGGGCAAACTCGGATTTGAAAAGTCGTTTGCCGCCGACAGCAAGCCACAGCCTCGCCGTCTCGCCCTCACGCCAGAGCACGTCGCACAGTTTGCTTACGAGACAGGCAAGGGTGTCTCTTTCACACCAGCCAAGTTCAACACGGGAGAAGGCGCCGAAGAGACCAGCATCATCACCGCTACGGGACCGTACATCATTGAGTGGAACCTTAAGAAGGTTCTCAAGGGAGGAAAGGCACCGTACATGATCAAGAGATACACGGAGGACGTCAAAGCAGACGATTTCAAGTTCGGAACGGACAAGAACGTCATTGTGGCGCTGCCTAACGAGGTCAACATGGTGAAGAAGCAGATGCTGAAGCGTCCAACACGCGAGAGCATCGCAGGCAACCTGCAGCATCTGATGACACCACGACGCAGCTCGGGGCGCATCGGCACGCGGGAAAGTGGCAGGTACAAGCTCGGCCGGGACGATGTTGTGGACTCGCCATTTTAAGTGGATATAACGGGGAGTTTTCTGGGCCTGGTCTTTCTTTTCTCTTCTTTTCTTTGTTACTATTAATTTCCATACAACTCCTTCCTGGTTTCGTTGGCGTCGCTGGATCGTTCTCTTGTTATGAGTATCGAGAATCGCTTATTAGCTCACAATGGATCGTCTTTACCTTTTTTTTTTTTCGACTTTCAGAATTTGATCTGTATTGAAACCCCTACCTCTCGCTCGCCCACCTTGCTAAACCCAATCATATCTTTGGTTTCGTAACTTTTTATCGGGGGGTGTTTCTTTCAGGCTCGTTGTTGACACTTTACTTGGTTTCCTTGATGTGTCTTCGAATGTATCATGTATATATAAGTACGTGCACTAGATAGTAAAACCGTACCCCCAAACCCATCCAGCAGCTTTGACATACCGCCTCCCGACTCTCCTAATATCCTTGTATTAGGGTGTCAGATCCAGGTCTATATACCAATCGTCATATATCGAGCGAATATTGCAACTTCGTATTGCCTTGAAGTAGGGTTAGTTAGGTAGGGCTGGCGAGGTTTCGCAAGCTATTTTATTTTGCCGAATGAAGGAAACTATGCGTCAAGCCTAAGTACATGACGCCTCGCTTTTAGTAACTGGGACACCGCGTGTTTGTCCCGCGTGATGCTCATAATGTCAATACAGAAACTGGACTCCATACCTATAAAAGCAGAATACATTGATAATAAAAGAGAAGAAATAGAGTAAAAATTGTAGGCCATTCAGTCGTTGATTGCTCCCCCGCACATAAAATTTCCGAAAAAAGAGAGCTCCTTTCACGGTAAAAGGAAATTACTGCACCTCTTCCACCTCCTTTTCCTTGTCCGTCTTGCTGCCCTCGATGACGGCACCGCCAAGGTTTCGAATCGTCTTTGGTTGATCGGGGTTGACGCGTGTGAGCTCATTGACGAAGCTAGCACCCCACCAAGCCGACGTGTATTTGAAGACGTAACGCTCGAGTTTGCGGAAATTGGCCTCACGTAGCTCGGGGCTCATGGTTACGGCTTCGTGGATGGCGCCGGCGAGTTCTTCTGTGTTCCAAGGATTCACAATAAGACTTCCGTTGAGGCTCTGGGCGGCACCTGTGAACTCGGAGAGAATCATGACACCATGGCGGCCGCGCTGGGTGGCAATGTATTCGTACGATACGAGGTTCATTCCGTCGCGAGTCGAGCTGACGAGACAGACATCCGAGACGCGGTAGAGGGCCGTGAGCTCATCAAAGGAGACGCTCTGGTGGAGGAAATGAATGGGCATAAACTCAATGGTGCCAAAGCGGCCGTTGATACGTCCCACTAGCTCGTTGACTACGGCACGAAGGTTCTGATACTCTTCGACGTCTTGACGTGAAGGCACCGCAACCTGGACAAGGACGATCTTGCCAATCCATTCGGGATGCTCAGTGAGGAACACCTCGAGAGCATGTAGTTTTTGTGGCACACCCTTGATATAGTCGAGGCGATCGACGCCGACAATGAGCTTGACGCCATCGAATTTGCGGGTAAGTGCGGCGATACGCTCCTGGACCTTTGGCTTTTTGAGGCCCTCGACGAACTTTTCGGGGTCAATACCAATTGGGAAAGCGCCGACACTCACGAATCGTCCATTGAAATCCACGCCATTGGGTGTGGTAGGGGCTTGGCTGTAAGCATCGAAGTTAGCGCACATGGCCATTTTATTTCATTTACAAGGTGATATTCTGGGTATCGAAATAGTGCCCCCGGGAGACAGAGGGGAGGGGCAGCAGAGGTACTTAGCTGAAGGCGCATGGTTGGGCTTACAGGATTCTGGAACAACTGCTGAGGAAATGCCGAGCGTAGTCGAATGTGTGGAAACCGATGAGGTCGCATTGTAGGACACCATAGAGCAGGTCCTCTCGGACAGGGAGAATCCGATAAATCTCGCTGCTGGGGAAAGGAGTGTGCAGGAAGAAGCCGATGCGGACATTCTTCTTGGTATCGCCTAGCTCTTCACGAATCATCTGGGGAAGAAGCATAAGGTGGTAGTCGTGGACCCAGATTTGATCGCCGTCCTCGACATTCTGGACGACAACTTTTGCGAAGAGGCGGTTCACTTCTTTGTATGCGGCCCAGGCAGACTCGTCAAAGGTGATTTCACCGGGGTGATAGTGGAACAGGGGCCAAAGGATAGAGTCTGTGGGGGAGGTGAAGGAGAAATTGAAGTGTCAGTCGTGATGTCTTTAACTTTCTCTTTAGACGAAGAGGGGTTTTCTAGCATACTGGAGAAGCCATTGTAGTGGCGATCGGCGAGTTCATCGTCGATAAACACGGGATAGGCGCCGTACTCGTCCTTGAGGCGCTGGGTGAGACCGGCAGCCTCATTTTCGGGCACTTCGAGACCGGGCCACCCGTACCATTGGAAGCTCGTGGTCTTGGAGAGACCACTCAAGCCTGTGACTAGGCCACCAGAGGACATAGAGAAGCTGTAACTTCCATCGTCGGTTCGTTTGATGGTGATGGGGAGGCGGTTCGAAAGAAGTAATAGACGGCCAGGAGCCGACCCGGCATCGTCGCTGAGGTTGGGCATTGGGCTGTAGGAGGGCGGGGTGGTGAAAAGCTCCTAAGAAGTGAAATACGATTAGTTGCAACGTTTTGGGAACCGGTGCTGCGGTGTTTGACGGCCACCCGTACAGAACAGAGGCAGAATTGGGGTTGACGGTAGTATCGTGGTAGAAGGGAGGGATTCTCTTAAGTGGCGGGAACAACAAAAAGTTGGCGGTGATGAATCTATGATAGTATTTTGGAGGGGGCGTCGAGCTAGTAGCTTCTGGCAGAATGGCGGGGCAATACGTCAGCTGTTATTGAGCTTCAAGGTACTCACGTTGAAGTTGTAGGTGGCAAGTTGTAACAATCAACGAGCGCAAAGAGAAGCGGAGGGCCGTTCACTAGACGGACAATGAGCAATTACAGAGCAGAAATTAGCAAGAAGATTTGGAGACTTTTTGAATATTCTGGGTTGAAGAGAGCAAACGAGGCGGGAGAAAGAGAAGTTGAGGGAAGATGGAGAGGGAGGCAGAAAAGACTAGGAAAGAAGGCCAGCCCACTAATAACCCGCGACTTCGCTGTAAGAAAGCTGGGATAGGCCCAGAAATAGAGAGGCATTAAGAGGTAGACAGAGGTACATGGAACGAGGTACCGCCGCCGTTGTTAAAGGGCTGGTTCAAATTATGACGAAAGTGGAGTCAATTTTTTTTTCTTAGCCATTCGCTTGCTTGTTCCAATTTGTCTTTCTGAGAATGACGCCGACCGAAGCTCAAAGGGCCATCGAGGCCCGCCCTTCTGTATGCAAGGACGGAACATGGGACAAATCATACAGCACCCTGCCCGCTGTCCATGTACACTTTTGGAAATCTTGAGGGTAAGAGGGGGGGATCGAACATTGGTAGGTGGACAGACAGGCGGCAAACGACGTAATTATCCTGCAATACTCCGTACAGAAGAAGGACCCTCTGAACCAATGACAACAAAGTAACTTCGGACGCAAAACGGTGTCTCGATGTCTCGATGTCCTTCGCAGCTTGTTTGGTGCGGTACCTGGGGATACAACCCGCCCAAGTATATTGCCCCTTATGCGCCTCTGTTTACATATCAAAAAGCATCGAGCTGCCTTGGACCTAGAGTGATTCTCACAATGAGCGGTGTTCATTTTTTTTTTGCACTTTCTTATTTCGCACTTTTCTGCCCAGTGTTCCCCGCATGGGCTTGGGGTAAAGTGCAGAATTTCCATTCTGTTCCAAATTTGGCGAGAGAATGCACTCGAATCTGTAGTTTAGTACAGATGGGGCATCACCGATAGCTAAAGCACGGGTCCTCGTACGGAGTAGGTGCAGTAGCGCATAATACCCTTCTAAAAGACAAAAAAAAGCCCCTCCGCCGCCAGGCCAGGTTCTCTTCGGGGAAGTTCGGGGTGGACCTTTTCATTGCCTGATATCTGGTGACATCTGCCAACGGGGCTTCAAAGAATCGAAACCCTCAACCAGGGAAGCAAAACCGTGCAAGTGAGGTACACACCCTCGACAGTGTCTTGGTCAACCAAGGCGGCCCTGAGCGCCCTGTTAGTAGTGTATATTCCATGTTCTGCCCGAAAGTTACATTTCTAGGTTGCAAGATGTAACCAAAGCTGGTTTAAGTGCGATTGATGATTCCCGTTCCTCGCCTCATTCTTGACCTGCAAGTGTCGAGAGAGACGGGCTTCCTGCCGCCTCCCACTGGCTATAAGGAGAAAACTTTCCTCCTCATTATGCTCATTCTGGAGCCCTGTCGCATTTTGCGTGGGCGCCTAGACTACCCGTAAGCTCACTTCGGCCCGTACCACCCATGCCGGACACTTGGGTGACATAACGCCAACGACTACTCCATATCACAGGCGGCTGGCCGTAATCCGTAGAAGTGAAACAATGCTGAAAGAAGGAAACCACGCAATTGGATTATACGCTGTACTGCACTGCAACTCCTCCAGGGCGCATGTGCAGAAGCGCGGCCGAGAAAAGCATCGAGAAAAAAAAACGTCACAGCCGGAAATATTCACTGTTCCAACCTCCCTTTGGCCGGAGCAAATTCACCAGGTCCAATCGTTTCGACACAGGGGGGGGGGAGGGGGCGGCAGTGTCTGTGTCTCGTCAGGAATCCGGCCCGATGAAGTGGGATAGGGGGGGGGGGGGGGGGTTTCTTGCATTGCGACCTCAATTGTAGTTTAGAGGGCGCGGCACTCTACGAGCCGTAATTTCACGATATCTGCCATGAGGGAAATACTCCATACATGTGAAATGTAATGTGACAGCACCGTGGTGCAGAAAAAAATGTTACGGGTTGGGCTGCAAATCCAACACACCCTTTTCATTTCGTTGCCATCGGGCCTTACTGGGGTCAACCCAAGTCTGTATGTTCTCTTGCTGTACCGCTTCGAAAAGTCGGAATTCCCTGAAAGTATTTGAAAATTGTTTTGGCATCTTCTTGTTTTTCCTTCGAGACGGAACTTGCTGTCCATGTGCATTTCTTGGCAGGTAGAGACACCAGACACGACCTGGCACCTGGCACCTGGCAACAGCCGGCTCTGTGAGGTGTAACCGGTTTTAAAGTCGCAGAGCAATATTACGGAGTGTTGTACGGAGTAGCACCCTGTAAATTGTAAATTCCTAATGTTACAGGGCATGAATGCTGTAAAATGTCACACTCTCTCCGATACCCCACCATCCCGTTTGCCCACTCAAATTGGTCTTCCATCACACATCCAGTCGAGACGCGCCATGAGACGCGCCAACAATTTGATACTTTAGCATCATCAAGATTCAACATTTCTTTTGACAGCCTTATTCAGCCCTGTCCCCACATAACGCTATCGATATCATTCCATCACCCAAAAGAACAACCCTCTTGATTGTTTCTATCTATCGGCTCTCGTGGTGGCTCGAGCTCTAACGGCACAGTCGCAATGGTACCTTCGGACAAGGAGCTCGAGGGTGCCCTTTCCAAAGCCGTGAGAGATACATTTCATAGCGCGGACCGTGATCTTCTCACCGTAAACTTGATTCGCAACCGGGTGCAAGAACAGTTTGACCTCGAGGATGGGTTCTTCAAGAGTGCTGAATGGAAGGACCGGAGTAAAGCAGTTATCAAAGAGCAAACAGTATGCGCACCCCCTTCTCTTGCCGTATTTCATGGCTAGCTAACCATTCTTGTTGTGGAAAAGGATTCCCTGATAGACGACGAGGAAAACCAAGAACCTACTTCAAAGCCCCGCACCAAAAAGGAGTCGCCCACACCTGACCGGAAGAAGCCCGTCAAGCGCCAGCCTTCCGAACCAGAGTCGCCCGTACCAAAGCGTCGCAAACAGGAATCATTAAGCCCGCCGCCGAAAAGACGTGTCAAGAAGGCTGCGGACTCAGACCTTAGCGATTTTGAGGACGAGAAACCGGCGAAGGAGGCCAAACTGCCTAAGCGTCGGCCGAAACAAAAGAAGGAGGAGAAGGAGGACGACGACGACGATGAGGAAAAGCCTTTGCGACTTGGGCGAGGAATATCTACTAAGGATGAAATCTCCCACGATGAGCACAAACCACGTGGTTCCGCCAAAAAAGAAGAGGATGGGGACGAAGACAGTAAAGATAATAATTTCATTGTCGCACGACCAAAGAAGGAGGAACCTGCCGACGATGCAAAACCGGACATAGATAGCAAAGGTGCTGACCTCGGAAAAGTCAAGCCAGACGATTCGGATTCGGACCTCGACACAAAGGGCCCCTCGCAGCTCAAATCCAACCCCGCCAACGACTCCTCAAGCGAACTCTCAGACGTCAAAGACGAACCCCCGAAAAAAGCCCGGCGCAAAAGCAAGTCAACCACCGCAGGCAACGGCGACAAATCCAAACCAAAATCCAAACCCTCCGCATCCCGCCCCACAGCCGACGGCCCCGACGAAGCCGAGATTAAAAAACTCCAATCCCAGCTCAGCAAGTGCGGCGTCCGCAAGATCTGGGGCATCGAACTCAAAAAGTTCGGCGACGACTCCCGCGCCAAAATCAGACACCTCAAGTCCATGCTCCGCGACATCGGCATGGAGGGCCGATTCAGCGAAGCCCGAGCGCGCGAAATCAAAGAACAGCGCGAACTCATGGCTGATCTTGAAGCGGTGACGGAAATGAACCGTGCGTGGGGCGCCGGCGATGCGAGGCCGAGACGGGCGAGACGTGGTGCGAGGGTTAATTTGAAGGAGTCGGATTCTGATGATGGCCATGACGGTATCAAGAGAAAGGGGAAAGCCAAGATGGAATCTGCCGACGAGGGCGACGGCGAATCGGATCAAGGAGCCGGGGAGGGACAGGGAAAAGGTGAAGGTAGCGATGAGGATGACGAAGAAGATGGCTTTGTTGCGAAGCCACGGCGCGTAAGAAACTCTCGTGCAGAATTGGCGTTTCTTGGAGATGACAGCGAATCGGATGATTAGGAAACCGATACTATTGAATCGGAACGAGGATTATCATACTCTAATATCATCTACGATCACTGGGGGCCTTTTCGTTTGTTTTGGGTTTTTTCGCAACTTGCCTGGGATGAGAGAGCAAATGACACTGTATTAATACCCCATTTACTCATTTATATCAATATTAAACATCATTATTCATTTGGAAGCACTATTCAAAGCAGCTGAAACTCAGATCATTGTTACCACCTATGCTTTCCAAGCGCGGTACACAATGCGGCAACCATACACGTCACCCTTCTTCAAGAGCATCATGTTCTTCCACTCGGGAACATTGCACGCATTTATATAACGGCTGGGCTCAACGCAGAATCCACTGCGTGGACCCCGTGCTGGAAAGCCGCCGACGGCAGGGACGTCAATGTTCTTGCCCGTGTAGAACTGGAAGGCAGGTTCGGTGCTGAGGACCTCAAGGTGTAGTCCCGAGGCGGGGTGCTCGGCAGCCACGTTGAGGGATAGGGGGCTGGAGCGTGTGTCAAGGGGGACGCTGGAGGGGTCGGTGTTGAGGACGAAGCAGTCATCGATGTCGGGCTCCTGGGCGCCGAGTGTGAAGGGTACCGAGGGAGTGATGGATTCGTGGGCAATGGGGGCGCCGGTAGGGACGCCGCCGTCATCGACGGGGAGGTAGGTGTTGGTGGGGATAGTTACAATGGTGCCTTCGATGGTAGGGTTGCCAGTGAGGTTAAAGTATCTGCAGGCTGTGTCAGCTACGAAGTTGGAGGGAAGCGAGGAAGAGGAGAAACGGCGTAAGGCGGTGGGTTAACGTACGAATGGTTGGTCATGTTGATGACTGTCTCTTCAGCACCATCGACTAGCTTGGCCTCGTACTCAATGCCCAAGACAGTCACGTCCTTGCCGTTAACGACCTGCTTGCCAGTAGTGTACAAGGCTTTGACCTCGACGGTGCCGGGGAAACCCTCGTCACCGTCTTCACTGACGAGTGTGAACTCAACAGTCTCGCCGCCCTCTAAGTTCTCCACGCCGGGAATCGACCGCACACCAACGGGTCGAGGTCCCTCCCACACACGCTTGCCCCAACCAACAACGCCTCCGTGGAGGGTGTTGACGCCATTGTTGGCAGCGAGTGTGTATGACTTGCCATTGTTGAGGGAGTCGATCTTGGCGCCCTTGATGCGGTTCGCTACGCGGCCGATGGTCTCACCGAAGAAGGGTCCACCATTCTCACGATAAAGGTTGTCGGTTGGAAAACCCAGGACGATGTTGATGCCGGCAACCTCAAGGGTCTGGATGATTGCGCCGAGGGGGAGGAAGGTGATTGAATCGGCAGACATTGTGAATGGGCTACTAAGGGTGAACGAAGGGTTTCTGGTCAAACCGAACGTCGTACTACTTGACAATAGAGTGGCAATGGATTTATTACAATACTACTCCAAAACGAAAAAGAAGGAAAAAGAAGGAAATAGGGAAGCAGAAATTGATAGGATCGTGAAAATGATAATGTCAAGTGAGGGGAAAGGAGCTCAATCCCCGGACCTGCACAGGTCCTGATGAGCTCAATCCCTGGACCTGTACAGGTCCCTTGCGTACTATACAGACGATTTCTCAAAAGGGAGAAAGTAACGCCGCGCGCGCCTTGCACTTGCCCCGGGCGAAGCTCACCCACTACCTATGACGACGGAGAAATTTCCCAACCATTTCAGCCTATTTACATGGCTCCGAGGGGATAGAATGGGTAGCGCCAGATCCAACACACTAGAAGTGATTGGAAGCGTTATGAAAGGCGAAATATGGGTCTTGAGGTTGGAAATCGGCTGGTGCGGAAGTTGAAGTTCGTGGCTTTCATGTGGGTGGACTCGAGTGGAGGGTTTGGTGCGATGCTTGATTAGTGCGCGAAAGGACGAAGGAGGGGATGAGGGGGGTGAGGAGGTAAGTCTTGGCGTTCGGAATACTCTTTTCGTAATTTTTTTTCCTATTGGATCTGGGTTTCTCCTGCGTCGATTGGGATTCTGGAGCTCGATGGACCTGTCTTACTGAGTAGTATCCCTGAGGTTTATTCCACTCCGTACTTTGTATTATTCGACGAGAATTCGAGTGAAAGAATGTCGTCGACCTGCACTTCCGTAGATTGGCAGGTCGGTCGCGATGAACATCGTCAACTGGCTGTCAGCTGGCTGCCAGCTGATACCCCTCCAAAACCACTCGCAGTAACACCAGTTGTCTCTGTACCCTCATTTCCATTCATCCTCCTGACCTCTTAGTGGGCAAAAGAAACAAAACAGTCCTCTTGCCCCCTCGATAAAAATTGTACCAAAATGCATCGAATTACTTGAGAGAACAGATTCTCCTTTCTGCGGCCAATTATCTAAAAATACCCAGAAATCTTTTCACCTCAATCGATCCATCTAAGAGCTTCAATTCTCCCCTCTCGCGCGCGATCTAGAATGACCCCGCCAAGCCCAGCAAAACGTAAGAGGATCGTGGAGGAAGAAGGTGACCCCCCGACCTCAACGCCACCTAATGCCCCCTTCGACTTTTCGCGTCCAATCTCTCAGAATGGCGGCAAGGATGGTGGAGACAGTCCCCGGACGGCAGTGGCGTACCGCTTGCAGGGCCTTGCCCTCAACCAACCCCGCAACAACGCCGGCTCTTTGATCGAGGGAGGTGGAGGCGGTGGAGGGACGGCGGCGCATTCGATATCGATGTCGGGTCTTGCAGCTGTGCAGATGGAGGCGCATATGCAGTCTCCCAGTCCTATGGACACCTGTTCTCCTGTGCTGGTCGACGAATCGCCGGATAGTCTCGACGAAGATACGTCGAGCAGATTACAAAAAGCCCGCAATGTGGAAATCTCTAGCGAAAACCTAGCTATGGATGCTGGCACAAGCCCTCGCCCTCGCCCGCCCGATTCTAGTGCTACCGTCCTCCCTTTGCGCCCACACCAAACTCCATCAGAACCTACATCATCTCAACTTCCATCTACAAGCACTAGTAAACAACGTCCCACCCCTCGAACATCCGCCTCCAAACCTTCGACCTCCCGTCGAAGAAGTGGCACACCACCAGGACCTCGGAACCGTCGCACAGCCCCGCGCAATGTAACACCATCCGAACCCCAACCAGTAATTGTCGAGCCCATACGCGCCGCCCTAACCTGGAAAGAAGAAGAAATCACGGTATACGACCCCGAAGATAAGGACGATGACGGCACAGGAATGGATGGTGTAGGGTTCAGGCCCAGTCCTGCCATCGCGCATGCGCGCGCCATGAAGCGACGACAGCAATTAGCCGAATACAGAAAGCGCGAAGACTCGGAGGCTCGCGCGCGGAGGAATCTCAGGCGCAGGGGCGACGCTGGCGCCGGCCCTAGAGCTGAGATTAGGGGTGAAGTTGGGGAAGTGGTAGCGCGTGAGGAGAGGAGGGTGAGATTTTCGGAAGCCGAGGTGGGTGTGGTTGCTATGACGGGATAATTTTAATACCCTTGGGCATACTGGGAAGGGTTGGACACCCTTTAGTTCGTGCCTTTCTTTTATTTTCTCTGTTATCTCTGGGTGGGTTTGGGGCTTCATTTCGAAGCGCATGACGCGGATATCCCGGATTCATATGGCGCAAATTCTTTCAGAAACGACATGGGATGGAAATTGGCATCTAATCTCAAATCTCAGCGTTTGGGCTTCTGATTTTTATTTTCGGGCGTGGGGAGTTTTGGGTACGCCGAACGATGGGCACGATCTGCATTTGCACTTCTTTCTGTCTTTTGTCGACTCAGGGTAGCGTGCTTTTGGGAGTATCACGCATTCTTGAAGCATATACTGATGCTCAAATTGGTTTCGAGTATCTCGTTGAATTGACCTATATGTACACGGTTTCCCTTTCATTTTCATTATAATCTTGCAACTGTTGTATGCAAACAGACTGACTATACACAGTAATGGTACACGCCACTCATTTCAGGGCACATTTGTAATGTGGCATAAAGAGGTGCCCTCTAAACATGGTTTCAAGTCTGCTACCAGAATTTGTACCACGACTTCTTAGCCGCCTCTGCCGCAGCCCGTTCTAATTGCTGCTGTCTTAGCTCGTCCTCCCGTTTAGTCTTTTCTTCGTTGACCTTTTCACGGTGTACTTCGACAATGCGCTTCATTGTGATGCGCTCGAGTCTGCGGAGGTATTGGCATCTTTCAAACGACGCAATTGCGCCGACAAGGCCGGCGACAACTGCCCAATTTGATGCGGATTTTATTGATCCTGGTAAAATTGTTAGAAGGTACTCTGGGTACGCTGGTGGTTTACTTTCTGAGCAGGAAAGTGGTCTGGAAAACCCTTACCTCTCCATGCCCACCGCGCCCCGCCAACGACTGTGCCCGCACCGATGCCCACCATGATGCCATCCCGTTGGCACGGCCGTTTGCCAATTTCAAGAAAGTCATCCGGCTTAATCGTTTTCAGGGCATCGGTAATAGTCGGGCCGCTTTCCGGTTTTGTTTCAGGGAAGTTCTGTTGAAAGTCGGCTGAAGATGGTGTGGGAGTCTGTTGTGTGGGTGGTGTGGGAGGTGTGGATGGCGGTGGGCTGGCGGTGGTCTCTGGAGATTTCCTCCAAAGCCAGATCTTTTTTGACCAGCCTGAGTTGCCGTCTTGACTCATAGTGGTTGGGGAAGATTTACTGCTTGAGCTATGGAAGATGTGAGGATCGGTGGTGAAGGAGCTGAGATCAGATAGCTCCATTGGAAACTTGGACCCGAGAATCATCCGACCCAAGAAATGCCCCACCATTTGAAATAGCATTTAGACTTTTGACCCCTGGAACGCGCCTGGGGCCATCGCGTAGGGGAAATCTTTAATTATGTACTCCGTACGCGTTTTTTGTTTAATGCACTTTAGCAGTCGCGACTACTCCATATTCTGGCCACCACTTCCCCTCCTATCTTGAGCCTCCCCCATATTCAAAATTTCTGTACCCGACCAAGTTCTAATTTCAGAAACTTATACACACAGAAGACTATCAATTAATTGCTTTATTCTTGTTCATATCATCTCGATAATCTCCCTCGACAACCCCCGTCCATGTCGCTCGCCACTTGAACCCCCCCTTTTTTCTTTGACAATCCTGTCAAGTCGAACAGCCGGCAACCAAAATGCCCAACACCTCATTGCGGCGGCCCCAAAAGGGTTATAAACGAGGCGGGAAGGTCGCATATCACGGCGCTCGGTCAACGCGAACATTTGCGGCCACGAATCGCGCCGAGGGCACTTCAGCAGACGAGAAATGGGAGCGTACGAAGCTCGGCATCACAATAGACGAGAACTTCGGTTTCGCGCGTTTAGAAAGCGCCCGGAAGAAAGAAGGTTACATTGTCAGTATACAACCTACTGCTATCGAGGACGAAAAGAACCCCGGCGGTCGTGCAGCCCTTGACTGTTACTTTATCGAAGAGGATGGCTCGACTTTCAAGGCGACTGTTGAATACGATCCATATTTCCTCGTCGGTGTGAAGAAGGGGCATGAAAATGAAGTTGAAGAGTGGATCAAGCGAGTTCCCGGCGGCGGTGTCCTGAAATCTATAAAGAGGATCGAGAAGGAGGACCTCAAAGTGCCCAATCATCTGATGGGCTACAAGAGAACGTTCCTTGTGTTGCGGTTCGCGAATGTGGCCGATCTGATGGCGGCGCGAAGGGACATCATGCCCATCGCTGAGAAGAATAAGAAGAATATGAGTGCGATGGATGCCTATGCCGAGGTTGCAACGTAAGAAAGAGCCATGGCCCTGATGATCCAACCCCCTTTGCTAACATTATGTACAGTTCGCATGGCCAGTTTGACCTGTTCGACGATAACCGAGAAGACGAATTGCGAGATGTTGGTCCCGCCGTTGATGCCAGCGATTATATTGTAGATATTCGCGAATACGATGTCCCTTACCATGTCAGAGTAATGATCGATCTTGGTATGGGCTTCCACCAACCCGCTCGACCTCAAAGTTTCCACTCTGCTAACAAGTATTCACCTTTCAGATATTCGAGTCGGACGATGGTATCTTGTTGATGTCAAACACGGCGTCACGACAATCAAATTCAACCCTGATCGACTTGCTCCTGCTGATCCGGTTGTCCTCGCGTTCGATATCGAAACGACAAAACCACCCCTCAAATTTCCCGATGCTGCTGTTGACCAGATCATGATGATATCGTACATGATTGATGGCCAGGGATTTCTCATTACGAACCGTGAGATTGTTTCTGAAGATATTAGTGATTTCGATTATACCCCTAAACCAGAATACCCTGGCGCGTTTCTTATTTTCAACGAACCTAACGAGAGGGCCGTGATTGAGCGCTTCTTTGCCCACATCAAGGAGGCGAGACCAACGGTCATCTCAACTTACAACGGCGACTTCTTCGATTGGCCCTTTGTCGAAGCTCGCGCTGGCTTCAATGGCATCGACATGTACCGTGAGATTGGCTTCCGAAAAGACAGTGAGGACCAGTACAAGTCAAATCATTGTGTCCATATGGATTGTTTTCATTGGGTGAATCGTGATTCGTATCTCCCTCAGGGATCTCGAGGTCTCAAAGCCGTTACAGTTGCCAAGCTGGGCTACGACCCGGACGAACTCGACCCAGAGTTGATGACACCCTACGCCTCCGAACGACCCCAGACCCTTGCAGAATACTCGGTATCCGATGCTGTTGCCACCTATTATCTCTACATGAAATACGTCCACCCTTTCATCTTCTCGCTTGGTACCATTCTTCCCCTTAGTGCCGATGAGGTCCTGCGAAAGGGTACGGGTACTCTGTGTGAAATGTTGCTCATGGTGCAGGCGTACGAGAAAGGCATTGTGTTGCCGAACAAGTACATTGCGCCCAAGGAGTCCTTCTGGGAAGGCCACCTTCTGGACTCGGAGACGTACGTCGGCGGTCACGTCGAGAGTATCGAGGCTGGTGTCTTCCGAGCTGACATCCCCGTCAACTTCGCCGTGGACACGGGTGCCGTTCAAGAGCTGATCAATGATATCGATGCTGCTCTAGAGTTCTGCATCACGGTGGAAGAGAAAAAGGAGCTCGCCGATGTCGAAAACTACGACGAAGTAAAGGCCCAGATCGTCGCCCGGCTACAGAATCTGCTTGAAACGCCGAACCGAATGGAGCGACCTCTCATTTACCATTTGGACGTTGCTTCCATGTACCCGAACATCATGACAACGAATCGTCTGCAGCCCGATTCCATGATTCAGGAGTCCGATTGTGCTGCTTGCGACTTCAACCGACCCGGAAAGACTTGCGATCGTCGTCTCCCCTGGGCCTGGCGTGGCGAGTACTTGCCTGCCAAGCGGGACGAATACAACATGATCCGAAACACACTAGAAAACGAACGGTTTCCGGGACGGTTTCCAAACTCGCCCATGCGAACCTTTAGAGAACTACCGGCCGACGAGCAGGCTAACTTGATCCGGAAGCGGTTGCAGATCTACTCACAAAAGGTCTACCACAAGATTCGCGACTCGACGACAATTGTCCGGGAAGCTATCATTTGCCAACGAGAGAACCCGTTCTATGTCAATACAGTCCGAGACTTCCGTGACCGTCGATACGACTACAAGGGAAAGGCAAAGGTCTGGAAAGGGAAGACAGAGGCACTCAAATCGAGTGGCGCGTCACAAAGCGAAGTTGATGCCGCCAAGAAGATGATTATTCTGTTTGATTCGCTTCAGCTGGCGCACAAGGTCATTCTCAACTCTTTCTACGGATATGTCATGCGAAAAGGTTCTCGGTGGTATTCTATGGAAATGGCGGGCGTGACCTGTCTCACCGGTGCCACCATCATCCAGCTTGCCAAAGACCTAGTTGAGCGTCTGGGACGCCCCCTTGAACTTGACACGGATGGTATTTGGTGCATGCTTCCGGCCACGTTCCCCGAAAACTTTGCTTTCAAGCTCAAGAACGGCAAGAAGATGACCATTTCATACCCTTGTGTCATGTTGAACCATCTCGTGCACGCCAAGTTTACCAACCACCAATATCAGACATTGGTCGACCCGAAGACTCTTCGATACGAAACCCACAGTGATAACTCCATCTTCTTCGAGGTAGACGGCCCTTACAAGGCCATGGTCTTGCCCACTTCCAAAGAAGAGGATAAGAACTTGAAGAAGCGTTATGCAGTCTTCAATGATGACGGCAGTCTTGCTGAACTCAAGGGTTTCGAGGTCAAGCGACGTGGTGAGCTCAAGCTTATCAAGATTTTCCAACAGCAAATTTTCAAATTCTTCCTCGACGGCACAACTCTAACAGAGTGTTATACGGCTGTTGCGAAGGTTGCCAACCGATGGCTCGATGTGCTCTACAACAAGGGCTCAACCTTGTCAGACGAAGAACTCATGGATCTCATTTCGGAAAACCGAAGCATGTCCAAGACGTTAGAGGAGTATGGTACCCAAAAGTCCACTTCCATCACCACCGCTCGTCGTCTGGCAGATTTCCTAGGCGAACAGATGGTGAAAGACAAGGGTCTCA
Source organism: Graphium sp. VPRI43844 (assembly GCA_019925285.1). Taxonomy (NCBI): domain Eukaryota; kingdom Fungi; phylum Ascomycota; class Sordariomycetes; order Microascales; family Graphiaceae; genus Graphium; species Graphium sp. VPRI43844. The sequence continues at coordinate 92,811 of JADHKT010000036.1, read as the reverse complement.
ACTGTAAATTTATCATCTCAGCCCTTCCTAAAGGCGCTCCCGTGACGGAACGTGCTGTGCCTGTCGCCATCTTCTCGTCCCCTGACGAAACGAAGAGGACCTATTTGCGAAAGTGGCTCAAGGAGGATCCCCAAAGCACCGACCCAAGAGCGCTCCTCGACTGGGACTACTACCTAGAGCGACTCGGCTCTGTTATCCAGAAACTCATCACAATCCCCGCGGCTTTGCAGAAGGTGCGCAATCCCGTACCGCGAGTGGCACATCCAGAATGGTTACAAAAGCGAATCAACGCCAAAGACGACAAGATGAAGCAGAAGAAGCTCACCGACATGTTTTCCAAGGTTCCCCTCGAAGACATCACCAACCGCGCCACTACGCTCGTCAATGACATGGAGGACTTTGGTAGCAAGATCCTCAAGCCCAAGTCGGTAGCCGCATTGGTTGCTGCTTCACAGCAGGCGCCCTCCCAACCACCCAAGCGCAAATCGCCGGAGCCCGTCGCCCCAGCTGAACCCATACTCGATCTTCCTGCTGTGATGCCTTCGCCCTCGGAAGACTATCCGGCGTTCCTCGCATATCAAAAGAAGAAGTGGAAGCTGCAAAAAGAAGCACGAATCCGGAGGCGACAGCTCTTTGGTGACCGTCGCGGCCATGGCCAGAGCAATCTCCAGATGACCTTCATGAAGCAGGCGCATTCGACATTCATGAACACTTGGCAGCTGCTGTACCTGAAGGCCACCGACAATCCCGGTGTCGTCAATGCCTTTGTTCTTATCGACGCCAAGATCCACGTCATCAAGATCAATGTTCCGCGACAGTTGTTTATCAATTGCAAAGGGAAGGATCTACCAGACATTGCGATTGAGGGATGCCAGGTTGAGCCTGCCACCCATTCGCTTCCCAATGGCCACCCGTCGGCCAATCTGTTCAAACTCACTGTCCCAGAGGCCATCTTCGTGAGCAAAGCGGCAGAATTTGACAAGGTCTTCAACCACCCCGCAGTCGAAGGGGTCTACGAGCTCCAGGTGCCGCTGAATATCCGCGCCGTTCTTCAAATTGGTAACACGTGCCAAATTGACGAGTCTCAGGATGCCGTGCTAGGAAAGGGTCTCGAACAGGGATTTGACCTGTCAGGCCTCAAACAGCCTGAGAAGAGGCGGACTTATCTTGAAAACGTACCGCTTGCTTTCATCTACGTTACACAAATCGCAGCTGCCGACCGCCAAATTTTCGGAATCTTCTCTACTACGAATAGCAAGGCAAATATTGTTATTTTATCTCGCACTCGTGACTCGGCTCAAGACATTCCGAACTTGACGAAGCTCTACACGGAGAAGAGCGCTGAGCATGCGAAGGAAGCTGCTGGCACGAGCTGGTCTGATTTCTTCCCGTACCAAGAGAGCCTTAACATCAAGGTGACACAGGTGACAACTCGGCGGAAGGCACATCTTGAGATTGGCGACATCGTCAAATCGATGCGCAAGGACGAGGTACGACCGCAAATTCTTGTCCTTCAGTCGCTGGCAAGAAACAACCTTGTCCACGATATCCCAGTTTTTGGCGAATTCCCCGTACTTCCACTCCGATACGACATATTTGAGGGTGCCTTGCCTCCTCTTGGCTGGCAGTCCGTGGTTGCCAAGCGCATCATTGGGCGATACCTGAATCTCGGGGCCGAGATCTCGAATCTCATGGGTCTTGCACGGTATGCCGATGTACCGCTCTGCAACCTCGAGAAAGACGATCCTCGGTTCCTCATCGACATTGCCTACGCTCGTAGATTGCAGGCAAACGACGTTGTGCTCTGGTGGTCGCCGAGCCCTCGACCCGACCACGCCGGATATGAGAAGGACGATGTAGTATCGCCTTTGGAGGTTGTCAAGATGCCTGTTGTTAACAATCCCGGTACGTACATGACAGTATGTATCGAGATGGAGGTTCGGAACTTGGCCATCAACACGATCCTCACATCATCGCTCGTCAATGCCCTTGAAGGTGCCGACGGCGAACCCCTTGACGTTTTACCCGATGGTGGCGACGACGACGATGGAACAGGTGTGATGCATTCGGAACGAGCATTCACCTCGGCCGGTGTCCGCGTTCTCCGTGAGATGGTCAAGTCATGGTGGGTCGAAGCCTGTAAAGGGAGCCCAATGGCCGATCTCATGGTCAACCATCTCCTCCGCTGGGTAGAAGACGCCGACTCATTCTTGTACGACCGAGCTCTTCATTACTATGTGCAGATGATTTGCCGCAAAGCGTTCCAGCAACTCATCTCGGACTTCCGCAAGGTGGGCTGCCAGGTGGTGTTTGGCAATTCCAACCGGCTCATCCTCCAGACGGCCAAGTACGATGTCGAGAACGCCTATGCATTCGCGCATTACATTGTGAAGTCGGTCAAGGCGCAACCTTTGTTCCACTTTATCGACCTTGAGATCAAAGAGTACTGGGACTTCCTCGTCTGGTACGACGAATACAACTACGGAGGCAAGGGGTGCCAGGATGTTGTGGAAGCAGAACAACAGAACATCAACACCATCATGAACTGGCAGATGCAGACATTTCTTCCCGTCCGGCTCCAGCCCACCTTCTCGGCCTGGGTCGTCAAGTTTATTGAACTCATGCACTCCCTCAAACGGCCCGATCGACAGGACCCAGACAAGGATGGCCCGAGACCTACCCAGCTGTACAGGTCCCTGACGGAAACCAAGGAGGCTCTCGAGACAACCGAGATCCTATCAGGACGCAACTTTGACAAGCCCCTCAAGAAGGAAATCTCATCCCTCATCGCCCAACAAAAGCGAGAGATGCTCCACCCAGAGCTCGCGGCCGACTACATCTTCCCCACGCTCCCAGGCTCGCACCTCAAGAACCTCACCAGCCGTACCGCCATCCTCGAACTCGTCAAAATGCTGATGCAAGTCCTGAGTCTCGACAAGAACATCACAATGGAAGCCCGTCTCCTCCGCAAAGACCTCCTCCACATGTTTGACGTCCGCGAATTCTCCCGCGAAGGCACATTCCAAAACCCCAGCGAAAGCCTCCGGCTCGAAGACGTCTCGTGCGAAAACTGTGCCATGCCCCGCGACCTCGACTTTTGCCGCGATGCCGACCTCCTCCCCGAACCCAAAAATCCGGGTTCCACCGCGTCTTGGCGCTGCGCCGCCTGTGGCTTCGAGTACTCGCGCCTGCACCTCGAAGAACGCCTCGTTGCTTCCGTTGAGGCCTATGCCATCCAGTGGGCCACGCAGGACATTCGCTGTGGCCGGTGCGGCGGTGTCAAGGTTAACGAGTTTATGGAGCACTGCACGTGTAGCGGCGAATGGGTCGACACCGTGAAGAAGGAGGACATTGCGGCAAGACTCAAAGTTTACAAGACAGTGGCTTCGTATTTCGAGTTGAGAATGCTGGGAAGCGTCGTGGATGATTTGATGGAGGCACTATAGATGCCCTTGTCTGGATCGCCCAGTACTGTCATTTCTTTGCCCTTTTTTTTTTTCCTCGAGCGTTTAATTTATGGTGTGAAATGTTCTGTTTGTATAGTTGGATTGGGATTGCTGGTGGCATAAGGAGGTCTTTTCGTCACTAACATGCTCTTTTGGAAACGGAGCTCAGGCATGAATGGGAAAAGAAAGAGAGTCTGGAAAGAAAACAAGAAAGAGCAACGAAAATCGCATATGAAAGCAGCATCTGGCGTTGGTGGTTTGAGTTTTGGGAAATTATATTGTTTTTATTTAGCTTAGCATTTCGAGCATGTCTTAATACAGCCATACTCAATATGACACATAGACAAAATTATTATTATACGGGATATCTTTTAACGGGTGGAATACGACAGGAAAGAAGTATGCTATCTAAATAGGACCCCAATATCGACATGAATCATGCCAGCGATGACCGAGGGGGGTATTTTGAGCCGTTGTTGCATTAAACTTGGGAATTGCTTTGATCGCTTAAGCTATTCTTCTCGGCTCGGGCCTCCGGAGCTGGAATAGCGGTGCCAGTCGCCTTCTTCTTCCTCAACAGGACAAAGGCGAGAGCCGCGACGATGAGCGCAACACCCAGCGTGACCATGGCGCCGATGACACCTGCGACAGCATTCGACATGCCGCCCTTCTTGCCTTCGGCCGTGATATCCAGGTTGCCATCGTTGTATGCAGCGCAGAAGTCGACTTTGCTTTTGCAGACTGAGCACCACACGCCGACATCCTGCACGGCAAATTCGTCCATCTTGGACACGAACTGCTCATAGGGAAGGGACTCCTGTCCTGTTCCAAATAACGGGAAGGCAGTGAGAGAGGCGTCTGTGCCGTTCCTGAACAGGAATCGCACTCGCAAGTCATCCTCGCTCGTTGGGAAGGCGGTTGCATTGTTTTCGGGCGAGAACAACTCAAATGCCAAAGTTGCGGCATACTCTGGGAGACCATAAAAGTCGGGCGACAAATCGATGAGGCGTGAGAGACCGAAGAAAGCGAGCATGGTGTCGTAGCTGCCTGCCAGGAGCGAAAACTTGAGCTTGCCCTTGGTGGCGACCGTTTGGTTCAGCTGCGAAAGGATGGCTCCGGCGAGCGTCTGCGCACCCATGGCGCGGAGCGGATCGGACGCGTTGAAGTTGTAGCCGAATTCAGCAGAGTCGGCTAGTGTGCGCAATTGGAACATGTCTTCGTCCGAAACATTCATGGCGAGCGAAGAGCTATTATGGATTCGCGCCACATTGATGAGATCGAAGACGTTGTAAGCGTCTGCGTAGCTCAGGTCATCCGGAGAGTCAATATTGTAGACGCCGGGGCTCAAAACATCGTAGAACTTTTGGTAGAATGGGCGCGTTTGTTCCAAAAGGGTCTTGTACTCGGTCGAATTCTCAAAAGACTCCTGGGCGCTCACGACAGTGGGGCAGGCCTCGTCTCCCTTGATCCAGATTGTGTCTGGGCTGTTCTTGCTTTCAGCGTGCAGCTGAACATACTGGTACCCGTTCAACGGGGCCATCGAGGCCGAATTGTTGTTGAGAGTGTCGGCGGCAATCTGTGGGTCGACATCTCCTAGGGGAGGGTAGAGACCCTGCAGGAATGCCGTGGCGGTGCTGAGAAGAATTCCCTGGTCCGGGGCAGAGGCATAGATCTGCGCCGGCTCGTACACATCAGGCGAGATGCCAGCAATCTGGTTTGGCGAGTCCGGGTCAAGGTAACGGGCGCGATAATCCGACCCAACCTGGAAGTTCTGGGTAGCGCCGAGCTTGGTAAGACGCTGAGCACCGTAGTACTTTGTCGTTCCTACAAAATGTGAGATTCGATTCGCAGCCATACTCCGTAGACTGGGGGGGAAACTTACTGTCACCATGACGACTGAAGACGACGACACCGCGGACGGTGTCAGCGACAACGGGGGCGGCTAGCCACCCGAGACCAGCAAGGAGAATGGAAGCAGTGTTCATGGTGGCTTGTCTTGGGGCCGAGGGGTGGGTGGGGAGTGAAGGAATGCGGTAAGAGAGAGGACAGTCCTCCGTAGTAGGCCGGAGCGGCTAGGGGAAGGAATCGGTCCTTTATATACTCCGTACGTGAAGCGGAGATTATCAGGAAAATATAACCTCCCAGTTGAATCCTTGATAGCTGTCTGGCAGCAGTGGGGAAGTTTGGCTGGAAAGCTCTTTGAGCTAGCCAGAAAAGGTTCAGAACCATAGCGGACTCCGCCGCTATGCGCCGCCAGTGGAATAATAGTGCAGTGTGCGGGAAGGAAAAAAGAAGACGGGCGCCCCGATCCCTTGCACTCTGGACTGGTTGGTCTGTGTGTATGCCGATGTTCCGTGGTGCAAAAATCACATGTCGGACGGAGTTATGGCCGTGTTGGATTGTGAGCCCTTCGTGGGTAAGGGCATCTACCCACGTACCGACCACCCCCCCCCCCCCCCCCCCGAACCGATCATCCACCAGCCCTGCTTCATCACCACTTCTGTCAGTGATAACGCATACGGGCCATAGCCATAAGAGGCTTCGCTCCATTAACAGGCCATAAGCCAGATAGATCTAGACCATCCTGATCTGATAAGTTGAGGCGCCATAGCAACCCCACAGGCCTTATAATAACGGCAGAGAAAGGCAGCTTTCCCAGCTGGCGAGACTGTATCCATACACGAGGCCTGATAAGGGTCAGCTCTATGTTGATTTGAGGGACGAAAAAATCGAATTATCGAGAGGCTGGAGAACATGCGAACTGTGCGAAAGTACGGAGTAAAAAAATAATTTGAGGCGTCGGTATAACTAAATGAAATAGTTATTTGTAAACATATAGCCATTAAAATCATAAAAATAGCTTAATTTTTGGTTGACACACCGCGCCATTTGTGATGTGGTGATGTTGTGGAAGAGATAATTTGGAATGATCGGTTAGGGGGGTGATCGGTTCGTGGGTAAATCCACTTAGGTGTGTGGGTTGACTGACCGGTCTCAGGCTCTGGTGGCGTGGTTGGGTAACATGTACATAATATGCCCCCACATGTTTCAACAGCTATGCCAACATTGGACGTACGGAGTAGTTTACATGCAATTGCATGAGGCAATTCACACCAACTATCGAGTATTAAGCCCGAGTATTAAGCCTTTTCGATAAAAGTCTGCATGTTCTGTAAGCGAGAGACAATTAAAACTTGCCCAGACCTGATAGTCGGTGAGCCTACTAGACAAGCGATAGCGCTAAAGGGAAACCAGAATACAATGGGAGTTAGCCCCCCGCCCGATCTTGAGAGGGGTTGGCTAATAGCGGGGATGTGATAATAGAGAGCGGTAGGGTCCAGATAAGGGAAAAGACCCGATCCTGCTCAACCCCCGCCTGTTGCCGCCTGTTGGCGTTGCTCCTCCGCGGACAAGGGACGATCCGAGGTGGGGGCGGGGATAACATTCTGTACAAGTACTCCGTACGTAATGAATACTCGGTGGCAACTAGTTTATCGAATCCGAGGAGAAAGGTAATCGGTATTACGGAGTAAACTATTAGTTTGGTGCAGCATACTGGAAGCTGAAAGGTTGAGAGAAAGAATCGGAGAAGAATTGAGAAGTTCCTTTTCTCTTGCCTGCTGGTTCCCATCGCCAAGTCTTTTGGCGTTTTTTTGTGGTGGGGCGTTCTTTTTTTTTTGGCCTTTGTGGGGGGGGACATGACAGACATTTCATTTCCCACCAGTTTGGGAAGGAGGCATTCGAGAGACCGACTCCACCAACATCTTGATCTCCTTCCTTCCTTGATGGCTGTCAAACAGTGTCAAACATGGACAAGGAAACCACGAGCGGGTTAAAAGTGACCACTTTCCATTTCCATTTCCATTTCCATTTCCATTCCAGAGGCCGAGAAGTCCCGAGAATTCTCTCTAGATTTTGTACCTTGTAAAACTTATTCGGTATGCGCACTTCTCACTGGAGCTACAAGTACTACGGAGCTATTGAGAAGTAAATCAAGGTGATTGATGGAATACACAATTCCCGTACAAAACGCCTCATGGACACCTCGTGACACCTCGACACAAAAGACCACGTCTCACACAGCCTACGAAGCTCCGAAAAACAATCCCCATCCGCGCTGTGATGGCTGGTTCTTCTTCGCCCGCCACCTTTCCAGCTCGTCTTCGTCCTTTTTGATCTGCTCTGTCGTTTTTCGTTTCTCGCCTTGGGCCAAGATCCTAGCATTTCGGGACAGTTCCTGACAGTCCAAGTACGGGAGGTTGTATCGCACCGCATGCACATTTCGATATCGAGAGAACGGGGGTGTCGAGTTAGTCTCAGAATTGACCTCGCAGTCGCGATCCGAGCTGCCCTGGCATTGATACCTCCACTGACGCTCTGACATGAAAGAGAGCCAATATCTTTTAGCTTGGAACCGCGACATGTCCACTTCTTCCCAAAGACGAGAATTCTGGTCCTTCCATTGCTCCAGCTCTTCGTCCCAATGGTGAATATCCATTCTCACCGACTTGAGTTTGTTGACAAGTCTCGCGATGTCCAGTGTGAGATTACCGAGTAAATCGCCAAACTTGGAGAGAACCCCCATGCGGTACAGCCAATCGTCAAAAATCTGGCGTTGTTTGCCATGCAGCGAGTCGGCTAGGCGAGTGGCCTTGCCGCTTTTGGAGACCAAACGACCCCATGGGGTATGTGTGTTTTCCAACACGAGCCGCCGGAAATCGTCCACTTCAGTCTCCGCCTGCCTTAAACGAAAGGCGAGGCGATTAAGCCCATCCATGGGTGAGTTAGTGCCATGCACGACGTGATTGGCGAGATGCCTGATTGCTCTGAGCCCAACTGCCATTCTATCCTTGTTCTCCAGCCCCGAGGGCGATGCACCCAGCTTGGAGAAGAAACTCCCACCTCTAGCCGCTGCCGCATCCAATCCGAGCAGTGACGTATCAAGATTTGTCCACATCTCCAACCCCAGAAATTTTGAGATGTCATCCCATCCATGTAACGAATCGGCAGCATATTGAATCCGCTGAAGGGCTTTCTTCGCCTGTGCGGCTTTTGATTTATTATCGCCTACCATGAGCGACCTCACCCTCGCACCATCAGCAAGCTGTGACTCGAATAAATCGCGTGTGGCCGAGACAGCCTCTGCGAAGATACGACTCGGTGACTGCGGCCCGGTTCTATTGAATGACATTGCAGTGAAATCATTGCATCGCTCCAGAACTTTGTTGGGAAAAGTAATGTAGTCGTGAATCGCGTCTTGGGTAGACAGTAGGAAAGGGGCTGGCCGTGTGTGCAAGATGAATCGGGTATGGTAGAAGAGGCCTCCCCCTACGAAATAAGCAATCACCACCAGGCCGACGGTAACCAGAAAGCGGACTCCACGCCGCCTAGAGGAGGAGGCTGACGGCTTGAGGAAGATTTCGGTTTCCTGGTCAAGGCCGGTCTTGCGACGGCTTGGGATGGGTTTTCGAGGAGAGCGCCTGAGGCTCGGCTTGGTCCATGTCGTCTTGTAAAAGTCCACCATCCGGTAAACTAACGTTCCGAGCATTGTGAAGAACAAGGTTAAGAGCGCGACAAGGGGTAGGTATTCAAAGCAAGCTGGGTCGATCCCGAGCAGCTTTGCGAGGAGCGGTTTTGCCTCCTCGGGCTTTGAGAAAGGGGTGAACCGCGAAATCCAGTTCATTTGTTGAAACCTTGGAAGTGTCGTTTGAAATGAATGATGATAGTGCAATGGTAAAGTTAGCCTCTTGAAAGTTTGATTTGAACAATTGGGAGCTAAGAAATGATTAGGAAATGAAAAAGCAGATGGGAACGAAACGTGGGAAGAGTCTTCATTTTGAGGGTAGAGAAAGCCGTCTTTTTCAGTCATCAACCTGCAATACTGGGACAATACTGGGACTAGCCAAAACGGCAACTGAGTAATCTTGACATAAAGAAACTCCCATTCCAAGACGAATATAGTTACAGTTTCTTTGGGCATTGGCATTCACCGAGTTGAAGGGGGCTCGAATTAGTCTAATCATGGACAAAGGACTTTACCCAGACTTGGAGCTTCGAGTCTTATCCAGGGAGTTGAAGTGAACTAAGGACAACCCATTACCCATTACCCATTACCCATTACTTTGAAAGGGTAGAGACAGTGTCATTCATAACAATAGCGAAACTACTAGCAAATGGTAAGTCGGAAGGCAATTTTTCAGTTGACATTGTTTGATTTAGCCTATCATTGACGAAACAGTACAAGTCAACTCGAGCCACAGAACTATCCACGAGAAAGACAAGAGAGGTACAAGATAAAGAAACCAGTCAAGCTACAGTACAATCAAGCTCGCCCAGATTCAACTGACGGCCCATTAGTGGTAACCATATCCTTTGTTCCTCCTCTCCTTCTCAACCTTCACAGCCTCTTCGTCTTCCCAATCAACTCCCAGCGGCAACGGAAGAAGCATATTGCCACTCCTGGTCTTGGTTTGCTTCGGGTGAAAAGACAAAAGCTCTTCCCGACCCTCGATGATGTTGGCCTCCCAGCCAACAACCTTGATCGGAATCAGGCCTATCGGGTCGAGAAGCGAAATTCTAAAATCCGAGCACCAGTCTGCCCAGTCTCGTAGACTCGGACCCCAGATATGGCAGCCTCTGTAGAAACCTCCGTCTAAAGCGGTAGGTCCATAGGTGCCTGGTGGGTAAAAGGTACGGAGGGAGAGATGCACTGCTGTGAGGAGAATGTCTGTAGAGTGGACGAAAAAGGGGGTTACTGCCTTTATGGCCCATTCCCTTTCAGGGTTGGGGCGGGATGGGCCATACAAGGAGGATGTGGCACTGGGAGCGTGCATGGCTTGCTTTACTAGGATTATGAAGACATCATAGGGAATCTTCATGGAAAACACTTCGTGCTTCATGAAGAATGCTAGTAGGGTTGTCAGACGAAAGAATAGATTGGCCAGTTTTGCCTCGCGATCTAAGAGAAAAATGATGAGCCGGGCGTTTCCAAATTCTCAGGGTTATGAGAAGAGCAAATGCTTACCACCAAGTCTCTTCCACCAGTGGAAAATTGCCTTTTTTAGCTCAGAGCAGCGCCAGACGCGGTCTTTTGCATGGAGTCCCTACACACAGATTAGATTCATGATCAACAAAGAACAGCTCGAGAAGTAGGGAACTGATAAAAGAAAGAAGTCCGTACCAGATCTTTTCCGTAGTGCAACATTTCCCCAATAAACTGGGCAAAAAACTCACAGTCGACATCATTGCGAAGGATAAAGCCAATCAGCACAATCCAAGTACCAATCACAAGAACCCGATAGGATCGATAATTGGGGTTTCTCGGCCACGGCTGCGGCGTAACCCGAAGAGTCTCCGGGATACGAAGAAGGCGCTCGGTAAAGAACGAGACCAATGCCTGGCCCGTGTTGCGGTGGTGTGGCGATGTGGCGTCGTGTGCTTCTCTAAAAACAGTTTCGAGACATTGTACGAGACCCTGCGAGAGAGAAGATTGAGAATGAAGCAAGGTTTTCAACTCGGGCATATTGAGCTTGCTGGCAAAATTGGGATTGGGATGGCAGTTGGGAAGGATTAGTTTGAGGGTTGGTTATAAGACGGACGGACAAGGGGGTGGGTAATTTTTGTCTTTCTTTCGCATGATATGAGCAGAGGATAGAAGATTGATATTGATGGAAATGATAGGGTGGAATGATGGAAGTGGAAAGAGAAGAGAATACTGGAGAATACTGGTTGATTTCGTATTTCAGAGAGAATTGGCCCAGGCTTCAAGAGGAGAGTATGGGAGCCACAAAGAAACTTGGCACAAAGAAGGTGTATTAACTGTATCTAACATAGAAAAAAAATTCAAACCTCTGCAGGGATAAAAACTTGAGACTTGTACTTGTAGCTAAATTGGCCATAACGCGCGCAAATCAACGTCCTGTCAGAAAGAAGGGAGAAGGGTTGTGAGGGCTAACCTTGGCTGTGACATTCGCAGCTTGAATCTTTTGTAACTTGCAAGAAGGTCAAATAGTTGAAGAAGAAGAACCAATACACAGCAAAATAAAACAACAAATGTACGTGGTTCAATTCTAAGAGTCAAGCCCAAGAGAGCTGAGGGTAGGGAAAGTAGGGAAGCGCCAATGCTATAGTTGGATATAGTTGGATATAGTTGGAATAATCTCTGTGATGCCCCAGGGCGTCATTGCCTACTGGACAAGATGATGCTGTACCTAAGCCATCTCTCTATTTCAGTTTTCTTTGTTGTAAAAAGAGCAAGCCTTCTCCCCAAATCTCTTTGTTCATAAACAGCAGCGCCGACATTCCTAAACAAGGCCTGCGAGCCATGCACACCCATTTCATTCCCAACTTCCCACATGGCGCATCATCAAAGCGTACCCAAAAAGAGAACTCTGTTGCTTTTGACGTTTCGTCGCAAGTTGGCGGCCCGAAGCAAGGACTTGAATACTAGGACGAAAAATGACTTGAGGGGGGCGCATATGCAGGAAGCGACGTCGACGTCGACGGATAGACGGATAGCCTGCATCTGCATACTTTGTAGTCCTGCACTTCAGCTATGCAGGAATTGAATTCTGGATTATTTTCCATGTCGTCTCTGTGATTCATTCATTCTACAATACTTGAATCTCTCTAATCGGTTTCATACAAGTAAGAGGAGGCATGGGAGAATTAGGCCTTTCTACACAAATCACTTTAGATTTTCCAGACAATGGAACGTATGAATAGAATCCTTCTTCAACTGTGTAATATAATATGAGGCGCCCGCTGTTTCTTAGCTGCTTCTAAAGCCAGCCCGTCTCCTGCATCTCTGGAAACTCTCGAGACCGTGCACGCCTGACACGTAATAAGAGAGAAGAGAGAAGAGAGAAGAAAAAAAAACATGGCTTTTTTTTTCCTATTTCTCGTTTTCCCTCTTTACTCTCTTTACATTCTCTCGCATTCTCTCCGCACCGTTGCTTTCGCGATAGAGACAGACGGGACATCGATGGTTGTCACCAAAAGCGGCTTGGTGTGTTGAATGACCTGGTCACCTGCAATTGGGCAGACCCCCGGACTCAGCTGAACAGCCATGGCATACACTTGGAGGACAAACTCGAGCATGAGTGGTGAGGGTGAGATTGGGGAAAACAGCCAGGTCAAGTGGCAGGGGTCAGTCGGCAAGGTTTGTTCGTTCCCCTTTTCTTTTCTATCTCTTTTCTTCTTCTTTTTCAGCTTTTCAATAAATTGGCCCTGTGCTGCCAAAAGCATTTGCCATCATATTACCGCTTCTCATTTCCCTCGGCCGATTCAAACTGTCCTCGTAAACAAAATACCTTGAAATCGAAAGAGAAGAAGAAAGAAAGAAACCCCCCCCCCCCCCAGCTCGACAATATTAATCGCTAGAAACAGGTGCCCGCCAACAACCGACTCTTTCACACCAACAAGCCTCATCGCCATTCAGCAATGCCCAGCAAAGGCGTACAAGTCTACACCTACATCTCAGCCCAAGGCTACATCGAAGTCGAAGTCTCTGTTCCCAAAAAAGTGGCCTTCCGCCGCAACAAACAAGTGTTTCAAAATGAAGACTTTGAAGTCGACGCTGCCAAAATCCTCTGGCCTTTTAACAGGACAGGCCGCTTTCTATTCCGAGTCTTTCGCGACTCTACAATGCTTACGGAGCAGTGGGTAGACATTGACCCGGTCCTCGGTAAGATCAAAGAAGAGTCTACAATGGACGATATCATGTTGGAAACTCGCTCGCTGGTCCTTGAAAGATTGATATTGAGCTATGGGCTTTATGCATCCGGTCCTGGCCTCGCCGGTCTTCCCAATCGTCACCAATGCTACATTTCTGTAACGGAGAATTGGTCTTCGTGGCAGGGAACGGTGGCGCCCCCCGGTTCCCCGGTTGAACTTCAGACTTTTGCGCATTTCGTCCTGCCTTGCGCGCATGACGTGGGGATGAACAGTCTCGACACGATGAATTCCATTTTGAAACATGCGGGAAATGGCGCCGCGAACGTCATCGGCGCTTTGCTGCCCTTTTTGCGACCGACTGAGAAGGCTTGCATTTCCAAGATTGTGCAGGGATTGAGTGATGCGACCGTGGCCAAGATTGCGCCCAATATTGTTGCGAGCATGGCCATTACGCAGAAGGATACCCTGGCTACCATGCTTGCGCTCGGCGCCCGGTACTTTGAGTTTCGGCCTGCGCATTGTCACAAAGCATTGCTTCCTTTCTCTCCGCTTCCCGATAAGCTGTACTTTCAACATGGGCCTATTCCCGGCATGGCGTACGACCAATTCCTCAACGACATTGTATTGTTTCTCGTGGCGAATCCCACCGAGATTGTCGTCGTTCACATAAGATGGGACGGCGTACCGGCAGAGTGCGCCAGACCAACGGAAACCGAGCTTCAAAATTACCTAGACGCAGCCATCGCATTATCAGGCGGCGAGATAGCAACCGGAAGCCTCGAAGACATGCAGCATGCCACGATTCGATCCTTGCGATGGTGGCGAAAACGTCTTCTGTACGTCGTAAACGACGAAAATGTCCTAAGCACCTACAACGAGGTCTCCAACGCAACCCTCGACGGAAAGAGCATACTCGCAGCATTCGACACAATTCTCCAGCCATCCAGCCAAGACGGAAAGAGCATGACTGTCATCCAGTGCCAAGCGACCGCCACCAATATCAAGGACGTCGTTTACTATAGTGTAGTAACGGCAGACGTGAGCACGCTCGCTCTCATGTCGACAAAGGCTGCGTGTACGCACCTTCTCCTCCCCTGGATCCGGGAGAACGCCGGGAAGCGATGTCGCAAAGAGTGTCCCTTGATTTTAATGGACGATTTTATCGATGGGTCTTTGGCTGATGTTGCGATACTACTGTCGAAAGGGCGTCTCGGTGATTTTATATCTTGAATATGAAGTTTGGTCGATGAATAGGAATCCTTTTATAGGATGGGGGGGGGGGGGGGGGCCTCAGGTAATAAATAATAGATGGGCATGAGTGCCCGTGGGTACAGAATCTTGCCTTTGGATACTTTCTTGTTTTACGGCCTTGACCAGAAGCGAACTTCGCTCCCTATTTCCTTTCTATCTCTTGACGGATTAACTTGGTGGAAGTTGTACCAATGTTGGCCGTTTCTGCATCCCGTGGAATCGAGGGGTATTATCGCCCCCAGCAGACCTAAACTATCCCAATTGTCAGTCATTTGTCCTCATTTGCTCAAGCCCTCGTAGTCGTGAATACAAGGCGCGCTTCTCTCAGAATAATATACCCTTGCACAAACCCTTCCCGGGCAAAATTTGAAGAAAGAAAAAAGAGGGTATTATTCTATTGGAATCCTGCCTTGACTTTTTGGTCTAAAATACATGTAAATCTATAAAAAATCAGTCACTCTTGGGGGTTTGGTTGGTTGAAATATTTCTAGACTCTACTCTGAGTCTCGCTTTCCAAGTCACTGTGATGACAGTCCAGCCTTCGCTTTGCAGATTGGAGAATCTCTATCTCTATGCCGTCAAGCTCGACGAGTTCCCAGAGTCTCCTTTCTCGGTTGTGGGACTTGCCTTTCCATTAGGCATGGCAAATCCTGGCTGTGCGAATACTAGGCAAACGACAGCAACGCACATGATTCTGCTCAGATTATTAGCATGTACTTCTGATGAGACTTGGGGCAGCGCGGTGCCAGGGTGCGGGAAACACGTACGCGGACTCCAAGGCAATGAATAGCGGCTGGTCACGGAAGAGTTCACTAAAGTACCCCTTGCGAAGCTCTTCAATACGGTAGGCACATCGTACAAGGATAAAAATGATGGAGAGAAACAAAAAGAAGAGGAAGAACCGCATCTTCTTGTCAATCTTGGGCCACGCGCCATGCAATTTGCACAGAATCAGGTAGTCGGCGAATAAGATGCAAAAGCACGCTATGCAGACGACCTGGAAGACGAGACCAGCTAGAGAGATATCAACGCCGACTTGAACCTTGTCCTTGCTCGAGGCAACGCTGGATAGGGCTCCGCCGAGGGCTTGGAGGACAAGAGAAACAACGTCGCAGGGGATAAAGATCCAGTAGTACAGTGAGGGTTTGAGCCGGGAAATGCGAGGATCGACTTGGATGACGCTGTGTCGTTTTAGTCAGAAAGGGGCCCGGCAGGTGGTGCGGTTGCTGCAAGCTTACACTTGGGAGAGCAAAACGTAGATGGCAGCGCAAAAGAACAAGGGCGCAACCGTGATGCAAACTGCATATAGGGTTAACAGGCTATATAGTTGTAGTATCAAGCCATGGGCAAGCATAAAACAAACCGATTTGTATGAGAAACCCGTTGAAATCAAATGGGTTGTTATAGATCATGACTCGCCCGGCATATCCAACAATCTCCAAAATACAACCGCAACTAATACTCGCCGTGAATCCTATAGTGCGTTTCCAGATACCCAGGGCGACGTGGACCAAGAGCAAAAAGGCGAAGATTCCGATGAAGAGCCCACTCGCGACGATTGAGGGCCGATAACCGAGAAGACTGACTTTTACTGGACAGATTTCCAAGGTACAGTTGGCATCGGGACCAAACGCGATCAAGCCGTCAGGCAAACTCGTTATCAAATCAAAGGTCGACATGGCTGTTGTTCGTTTTCACCGTGCGTGAACTGAAAAAGAAAACTTTCGAGATTCTTCGAACTGGAAAGATGGCCTGCCGATATAGTATATATACAAAGTAAACATGGGGGGACTAGTTTTACGCCAGACCCGGATCCTCACGGGTGGCTAGCTGAGGCGAGTGGGAGTCAACTAGCGGGCCTAGTTAGTGCCTTCGGTTTCGTCGTATAATCGGCTTCGTCGTTGGACTTGATTCGCTTAACTTCGCCCTGGTGGAGCTCGTGTAAAGAGATAGTGCCAACAAAGAAACTACTAAATAAAACGGCGATGACGAAGACAGTAGTTTCCAGCGGAGACGGAATAAGATTTTTCGGTTCTGTCCGGTGGAACCTTAGCCCGTGTGCACCGTTCGATATCGATATCGCGAAACCAAGGGTTTGGTAAACCGTAATCCAAGAATGACTTCTACTCCGTACTCCGTACTGAGCTCGCAAGCAGAACCCTGCGCCACTGTTGAGCACGCAAACAGAATCCTGCGCCACTATTGAGCACGTAGGCAGAACCCTGCGCCACTACTCCGTACATACGGAGTACAGTGAGTAATATTATGTATGCCCTCCCAAGGATGGTACATACAGTAGACGAACATTCCCCCCCCAAAAAAGACAACTCTTTATAAACTACAATTTTTTCAATACTCCAATTTTTGTCATTTTATGTGACCCTTCTCGCCGCTTGACCTCCTTCTATTCATCTACCAGCCTCTAAACTTTTACATTACAGCTATTCCTGGAGTGTATCGTCCCGCGTGTTAGGGAGGCCTTTGATAGGGATGCCAATGGCGAAGTCTGGCCGCCAGTTCACTACTCCGTATTCGTTTGATGATTTATTATCAGCCTTCAGTAATGGGATTCCATGCATCTCCACGCGAGAGGTCGCTTAGTTGTTGATTTCAAGGATGTCGCGAGACACTATTAATTCTTCTTGGCCGTTATTGTTACGTAGACGCAAAGGTTCTGACGCTCCAGCCGTCATGGGCTTAATTGTAGTTTAATTCATCATGCTGTTGAAGTTCAAAACCTAAGCTAAACTAAATACTCTGTACAAACCAGATGAAATCCAGGTAGTCCGCGGAATCCGGATGTCCGCGGAATCCGTCAGCCGTATTGTTGGGGGGATAGCCTAGCCTACATTGGTGCCAAGATTGGATAGACTACTCCGTATTATCTGCGACACGAACCCCTGGCCATAAATAACCCACACTCCATATGTCACTCTTGATCTTGGCAACTGGCTTGACCTCATTCAGATGGTTAGAAGTGTAGCCCCTATGAGACCTTGAACTCCTCCAATGTCCTCGTTGACGGGGACGATTGTGTTAGGCAGCATCTTTAATGATTACCACTATTGTGGTTTCAAGGCGTCATCAAGAGAGGGTATATTAGAGAGATATGTACTCCGTACTATGAAGGAGAAGCCGGCTTAGTCTTTGATGGATCGCGTAGGTCCCATGGCATTTAATGACAGTAGATGCCTTCAAAGGGGACTGATCGAAACGCGATGGTGATCCTTCCAAGTTCCCTCCCCCTCGAAAGGAGGGGGCCACCTGTCAGTGAGTCCCGTGGCATCCAATAACAGTAGATGCCTTCAAAGGGGACTGAGCAAAACGCGATCCATCAAAGACCAAGCAGACTCCTCCTTCATACATCCCTCCCTTGATGACTCCTTGAAACCACATGGTAGTAACCCAAGGCCTTCCGAGACGACAAGCGCCGCCCTCAAGTCGCAGACACAAAGGTCTGAGAAAAACGCGATGATTTTGCTGACAATTTTGCTCCAATTTTTATTTTTTTTGCTTCTCGCCTCGAGAATTACTTTAGCTTCTTGACCTCAAAAACTGCTTTGGCTCCTTGGCCTCTCGAAAATTTGCTTTTGCCTCACTAAGCCTTTGATGCTACGACGTGCCAATCCGAAAGAAGCGGCAGCCACAGCCCCGCGACCCAAAAACAGGCAAACTCGTCTCAAGAGCAGCTGCACAAGCTCTGGAAGAAGCAGCACGAACTGGGAACGTTACATCACTCGTTCAAGCGACCTAAGCATGAGCCAACGACCCTAACCCTCCGGAACGCTTGGCGGAAGCCCCAGCACCGGCACAACCTCTGCTGGCAGCCCCTCGCCGTCAGCAGTCGACCCGTATACCAACACCAGGACCTACAAGACGCTTGTCACTCGACCCAACGCCTCCTAGCCCGCACACCACCAACGAGGAGAGCTTGACAACAGTCCCAGCCCCTCCAGTGATACCAGAGAACACACCGCTACCACATCTACACTCCCATCTCGATAACTCACTAGACCTCTTCAGAGGCACAGCTGTCAGCCGCACGCCACCGCCAGGGAATCAGGCCTCTCAGGCGACGAGTCACGTCCTATCGACCTCCCTTGCGAAAACAGGTGTCCCTGTGAGGCAAGAACGCCCTATAAACACACCAGAGGCGGAAGGCATACTTCCTGGCTCCTTCCCAACAGCAGTAAACGGCCCACCAGACAACTTACGTGGGATCGCAGACTTGACGCTTGAGGAAAGAACACCGGAAGCAGGACGTGCGTCAACGACCTTGCAAGAGCGGGAGGACTCAACGCTCCTTCAAAACATCCAACAACGATCTTCCCTGGGGGCAACCGTCCGACCAACAGCAGCTTCCCAGAAACAAGTCCTCGGCGACCGTGCCCGTGAAAACCCTAGGACCAGTCCATCTGACGCCCTCAGCGTCACGTCACGATCGGCAGCACGACCACCGAGCATCAACCGCCAGCCGCTCCGCACGCGCCGGTGAATGGACAACCGGTTGTGGCTGAGAGCAGCCGACAACCAACACGTCCAGACAAAGGAAAGGCACCCGCAGTCCCACCTAAGCCGGCAAGCCTGAGAGGGGACAGCGCATCTGTCTCTCTGTCTGACGAAGCGGAGATCGTCAATCGCACGGTGGAAGCCGCAGCGATGGCTGTGCAAATCCACACCGCTGCGGGAATAGGTAACTGTGACCCGAGCATCGCAGAATTCATCACGCCAGCGACACTCGTGTCAGCAAAGGCCACCCTACGGATGGCAGCCCCGGCAGACCGCCACGGGCAGATGGAAGCGGCCCTTCGCACCGTCAACCGCGGAAGCATGACGGCAGCTGACGCCCGATGGGCCAGAAACATTTTGAATGTCGAAGGTTTTTCCCCTGAAAGGCAAGCAAGAACGGTCTCCATATCTCCGCAGCGCCCGGAACGTCAGCCGAGTGTCGCCATCACAGGCCACAGACGGCGAAAGTCAGATGAAGATCTCCCGGCTTCACCAACCAAGAAATATCGTTTCGTAGACTCACGCCGCGATGACTACGACGCCCGTCCAATGAGGAGCATGCGGGAGACAGATGTGAATAGTGAGCTGGAGCAGAAATGCATCGCATCACACTGCCAGGCTCCTCAAACACAGCACCAAACCACCTCGGCTTGCAGCTTGGTGACTGTCATGATGAAAGGTTCAAGGAAGGGAGCTGTCATCCCGTAGGGATGACAAGCCCACTCTCTTTGGGGGAAAGGTTCTTGGCCTCACTTTCTGTCCTCTGCCAACTTGCCTCCTTCTACCCATCAGATGGCGGCCAGTCGCATTGGCATTCCTACCAAAGTGCCTCACTAACATGGCGGGACGATACACTCCAAGAATCGCTTCAATGGGAGAGCCTAGAGGACATGAGATGAATAGAAGGAAGATCAAGCGGCGAGAGGGGAAAATCACGTAAAATGGCAAAAAGTGGTGTATTGTAAGATTGTCAAAAGAGATCGATGATGTGTCTCCCCTGAAATCTTCATCCTTGAGTGCGTACCCACTGTATTTAGTGGCACAGCAGGTGGCTTAATGTGGCGCAGGGACCTGCTTCCATGCTCACCTCCCCAGGCGAACTCGTCGACAGACTGGTTCGACCAAACAACAAAACTATAAAAACAAAATTTTTAGGTGGAAAACAAAAACAAAGAAAAGGCAAAGAGGATTGAGAGAGCTCCCCTTTAAGCTCATGCAGCTCAATGTGGCGCAGGATCCTGCTTCCGTGCTCAATAGACGTTCAATGCCTCCAGCAGACTGGAAAGATCGCCGCACCCCGACCGACGGACTGGAGGGGCCGGCCAGACACTCGACCAAGCTTCCGCCAGGACACTGCCTCGGCATACGACACAAGCCACGGCTCGCAAGGCGGCCACAGTGGAACTTTTTCGGCAATGACAACCCATAAGGTCAAACCTGATATGTTCAGTTTTTCCAGCGACAAGACCACTATGTCCTCGTACGCGAACACAGTTCACTGGATGGTACGCTCCATGGGTGAAGACCAGATACTCCAGCTTGTGGGTGTCTGCCTCCTGTCGAAGCCGGGCACTGACGGAGCTGAATGGTTCAACTCGCTGTCGGTCTAGTCTCTCTGCCTTCCGCGCCACTTCGTCGACGTTCATGAGCTTCCAGTTTGGTTTCGGTTCCGCCGGTTAAGGTGTTATCCCTCCTAGCCACACTGTGGCCGCTTGAGGACGGTGGCCGGATCCTGCCCAGTCCCATACGCCTTCGAATCTCTTCCGCACTGTTCCGGAGCACCAAATTAGGTCTAATGTTGATTCTCGGTATCCTCTTCTGAACCATGTCGGCTCGCCCGGTGTGGTAACGAGGTCGAGTTCCCATTTAACGGCTAGTTCCAGCAGGAGTTCTGCACCTGTGCCGTATCTGTCCTCGTTGCTCCATACGGGGTGGTGTGAAGGTTGAAGTTTCCAGCAACGATTGCCCGCTCTGGTCTTTCCATGCTTGCCAGATTCTGGAGTGGGGTTTGTCAGTTCCTTTCGTGCGCTGGCGAGTAGACGGAGAAACATTGTAGACCATGGATTTCGATAGCCACCAGGTCTTTAGTCTCGACAATCGGTCTCCAGGCACGTGCGCTCCCATCTCTTGTGTATCCAGATAGCCGATCTCCCCCCTCCCCATACCTTCCAGAACTTGCTACCTGGGCCACCATGTCACCTGTTCTTCTCCGTTTGTATACTTCTTGTCCGAGGATGATGTCGACCCTGTCGTCCTCCAGTGCTTCGACGCCGAACGGGTATTTCTTTGCCATGTTCCATGTCACTACTCTAAGCCCGGTCGTTGCGCTGTCCGGCGCATCTGCCCCATCTACCCTATCTCCTCTTCTCCCCTCCCTGTCCTTCCCTCCGGTGTAGTTCTCTTCACCACCATCCATCCTGTTCGTGGGATCAGATACAAGGACCAGATCTCAGTCGAACACCGCGCCGGCGCCAGTCACGTGAATGCTGACGCACTTTCGCGCCTCCCCCAGATGGGCGACGAACCAAGACAATAACAGCACCAGCAACCTCGGAAGCACCTGCCCCAGACACGACCAATGTCGCCATTGTTACAAGGGTGAAGGCGAGGCAGACAGCCAACAAAGACAACAGAGACACTGCAGAATCCAACCTGAACAGAGACAACAGGGACACTGCCAACCCAACCTGGAAGATGATCATCCTGAACCAGCGGCAGATACAATCCACGTACGGAGCGACGACCATAACCCAACCGGCACTGTGCCCTCGAACAGACAACAACCAGAGGAGAACATCGATGATGCGCCCATCAACGAGGACGATTGGAAGAAATGGCAAAAGGACGTCTTGAACAAGCTGCCCACAGATAGGACCTTCCGACCAGTCTACAACAAAATGCAAGAAAGTGGTCGGGACCACTACTTGCGTTCCAGGATAAAGGACAAGCTTCTGTTTATCTTGTCCGAGAACGGACGCCTCCGTCTCTGCGTTCCGCAAGCCTGCATGCCATGGTTTCTTGACCAGGCTCACGACAAACGAGCCCACATGGGAAATATTCAGACCTACAAATGGTTGAGAGCGAACACCTTCTTCTGGGATATGAAGAGAATCTGTGACAAGTATGTCCTTAACTGCTTTGAATGTTTCAAGGCCGGAAGATCCACGCGACGACCATACGGTGACATGGAATCGGCAAAGACGCCACTGCTACCACTCTCTATATTATGCCTGGACGTCATTGTCGGACTACCACTTACAGCAACAGGTTACGACGCAGTCCTCCTCATCTGCGACCGTTCCTCGAAAATCCTCAAAGCCATACCTGGAAACCAGAACTACACTGCGAAAGATTGGTCAAGGGAATACATCCGCCACGTGTATGCTGATTGGCATATGCCCGACGGCTTCGTGTCGGACGCAGACAGTCTCCTGATAAAGAGCATCGCAGAGGATTTGTCGAAGCTTAGACCAAGCTGGCACCGGACGTCTGCGGCGTATCACCACCAGGCAAACGGACAAATCTAACGCATGGCCCAGACCGTCAACCTGGCACTCCGTTCCCTCATTGGCGCCCGCTATATCTAGGACGACTGGGATCGTTACTTACCGCACGTGATTTCGTGCATAAACACTTCCATCTCGACAACAACAGGCCGCACTCCATACAAGCTACTCTATGGACGCGAACCGAACAGCCTAGCCATGATACCACAGATAAGCTCTGATGATACGAGATTGTCAGAGATCGAACAAGTCCGCAAGGATGCCTGGGACCATGTCCAACTTGCCGTGGCCAGAATGAAGATCTACTACGACAAGCAACATAGCGCACCGCCGAATCCCGCAAAAGATGGCCTGGTCTACATCAAGTTGGCGAAAAAAGGACAAGACGGATACCACCTAAACAGCCAAACGAAACTGAGCCACCGGCTCGTGGGTCCCTTCCGAATCCGCAAAGTGATCAGTCCGCTACGCTACAAGGTCGAATTACCATCCTACCTCAGATAGAAAGACGAGATATCAATCGAACACTT
This sequence comes from Graphium sp. VPRI43844, assembly GCA_019925285.1. Lineage (NCBI taxonomy): Eukaryota > Fungi > Ascomycota > Sordariomycetes > Microascales > Graphiaceae > Graphium > Graphium sp. VPRI43844. The sequence continues at coordinate 69,894 of JADHKT010000036.1, read as the reverse complement.
GGAACCAGCGCCCCACGACGAATTCGGTCGAACCCCACTACCAACCGGACCGTTGATCGACGCCAAAGACCCAAAGTACATCGTCGACGCAATCTTGGACAAACGGGTTTGAAACGGACAAACAGAATACAAAGTGAGCTGGACGAATTACCCAGATGTCACATGGGATCCGGCCTCGCCACTATTTTGATGCTAGGGAGCCAGCCGGCGGAAGCGTAGGTGTCATAGTGCATAAGAAGGCCCAAGGTGAAGTCACCTTCTTGTCCCCATGCTTTGGCATGTTCAAGCCAATTCTGGGCATAATCGATGGTCTTTCCCGCATCCGTCGTGAAGACGCGCTGGACGGTCTTGAGTGTCAGGTAACACCAGATGCAAGGAGGTGCCGTGGTGGCATGAGACTTGTTCGTCTTGAGGAAGTTCAGGATTGCGGGGTCGTCCTGTTCGTGGGTGGTCATGATGGCATCTCGTGCCAGGCTGTCGAAATATCATGATTTTACCGACAAGCGTCTTTTTGCAGTTTTCAACTGCGTAGACCGTAATTTCACACCATGAGTAGGTGGTCTCGTTTTTGTCCACCGTGAGCGACAGGGAGATGCCATTTTTTACTTTCGCTTCGAGCTGTTCGAGGACTGTTTTGTCTGTCTTCTTGCCGAGCAGTCCATTTTTTGTCAAGATGAAGTTCATTTGCGGGCTGCGGAAAGAAATGTCATTGCCTGGTTCTCGTGCGTACGACAGCCGGAGCTCTGAAGTATCGTAGTTGGGTAGCATGCCATCTTTTCCTTGTTTTGTTCGGATAGGGATGAGGACCCTGTCGCCGGTGATTGGTTGTGGTTGGAAGAGAGGTGCCTCCGCTTCCTCGATTTCTTCCTCGGAATAGGATTGTGTGAAGTCGGCAAACGAGACGTTCTTCCCCACGTCGCCAGGGGCGACTTCGTCAAACGCAGGGGTAGCAGTTGGGGAAGTGTCTTCTCCAGCGACGTCACAAGTGTCAACTGGAGGGGCGTCTTCGCAAATGTTTTCATCAGGTTTCGGGGTGTCATCCTGGAGGATGTTCCCGTCAAGATCATGTCGGGCTTTTGAGTGCCCTCGGGGGGGTGTTCTCGTCAGCCATCTCGTCAGGCTTTGGAGTATTGTCTGGTGGGGTGTCTCCCGATATATTGTCTGGGTTCTGGCGAGGTGTCTCATGTGACTGCTTCATTTTTTCTTGTCGTAGAGGCATTGCCGGGTGTGGTTTTGGTGGGTAGGTATATTGAAGGGTGATGTGTGATGGCTGGTAGGGTATGGTGATTATGCGTAGGAAAGGAATTTGTGCTGGGTAGGAGGTAGAAAGAATTTCTTGTGGTTGGGAAAGAAAATTTTTTTTCTTTTGTTTTTGTTTGTTCAGGAAGTAACGGTCAACGGTCTGGGCGACGGCTCTGTGCTCTGAGTCTTTGAAGGATGAGGCTCGTGTGGCAGGCTTGATCTGCTTGTATTCAATGTGCTTTATAATCGTCTTAAAGTTTAACTGGTGTCGCTGCGTCGGGATTCTCGTGAAGTATGGGTGCATGATGTATTGTAAGGATGATCCAGGGCAAGCCCCCGAAGCCTGCGTCCCGAAGCCTTCCAATATCACCAGTTACTGTCGTCCGTGATGTGTTGGTCCCATTGGGGTTATTGCTGTTGCTTGCGTCAGGCCAGCCAGCAGCGTTGTCACAGCCAAGTGCCCAGAGGCCAACCGATAAGTGGCCAACCGACGAGTGATTTACTCTCCATAAGCATATATCTGGATAAAGATCGGCGACAGGCCTCTTGTGGCGTGGAACATTGTTAACAAGCAGGATTGAGGCGGCTCTAGCTACTATACTATATGCATGGGGGGAACCCAACCTATCTGCGTAATCGGCCATCTTATGCATAGTCTATGTTCATCGTCTAAAAGAAAATATATACGATTGATCAAGTGAAACGCCCAACCCTCCGCCCACCAATACTTTTCCAACTCGCGTATCAGCACAATAAAGAAGGCAAAAACGGATAAAGCCTCGGCGTCTGCATCTCTAAGGAGCGCGAGGTATTCTTCGCTGATCTCAAACAACCAGGTATAAAAGCCTCGCATCTTTGCCTCATCGCCACCAAGGCTCGGCCCCGAACCGTGAAGATATGAAAAGCTTCGGCGAAGATCTTGGATTGCTTGCAAGAGGATGCCTTGCTTGGCAACATTGTCGGCCGTGCGGGACCGCAAGCCGTTTTCAAACAGATTGAAGGCTTGAAAGTCTTCAAGGGGTTTCTGGGCAGCCCATGTCTTATCGTTGAAGTAGCTCGTCCTGGCAATCAGAGAAAACGAAGAAGAAGTGATAGAGTTTTCGTGCCCTTCTAAAAGGGGAATGATACCCCGGAGTAGAAGGAGCCATTGAGGTATTGTGCCTACGAGGAGTACATCATCGTCGCGCTTTGGACTCGCGAGGTTGATGAATAGTGTTAGGACTGCAAAGACAAAGAGATGGTCGCAGTTTTGCTTGCTGATGGCGGGAATTAGGGGAAGGGCTTCTTTGAGGGAATTTGTGAGGTAGTAGGAGGCTTTTGTCTGTAACATTTCGCGACGTGTCACATCTGAACGAGCCAGGTGAAGAGCCGAGAGTGCAAGCACACCATCCAGAATGTACCGGATGCGAAATCCAAGTTGGGGCACATTGACGCGCCATACTTCACGGACTTCGGGGTCCGATGCGAAGGTCATGGATGTCGAGACGGTGAAGTTGTGAAGTAACTCCATGTCGAGACTACTCGTCTCTTCTGAGGGCCACCTTGCATACGGCGAAGTGTCTGGGGTTAGGAACGTGCATGGTGCCCTTCGACGCATGCAGTTGTGACATGAGGGACGATGCTCATCGCACTGATAATCACGATCAGCTTCGTGTCGTTTCAGGTTGCGGTGGAGGGAATTCTCAGACCTTGACCTTTCTGGTCTTGCATTGCTGGCAACCTGTACGCGATTTTGCATGCCATTTACGGTGTGCTTTACGTTCCTTTTCCATATCAACGAATAGAAATCCTGGCTACCAGGACCATATTCGAGTGGAATTCGGGGGTAGAAGCGTTGTATGTCCTCAAAGTTCCATTCAAGCTACACTAATGGATATATATAGGTGGTCAAGTGAGTCTGGCGTAGCTATGTTGTTCCCTCAAAAGGAGCTGTGTTTCACCGGGTTGCGCGGAACACCGTTTGTTGCCCAAGCCCAACTAACATACGGAGTAGACCACTAACAGCGATCGCACTGCCACGCACTGCCACGCACTGACTCAGCATTCAATCGCCCCCACATGGCACTAAGAACAGTGTGGCTAACACCCCCCAAGCAGTAAAATCATCGTCCATCCTTGACCTTCTAGAGGCAACCTCGAGTTTGGTCGCAGTCAAACCCCGTTGGCCTGACCCGATTTCGAATAGGGAAATAAGCATAAGCGGTAGGTATCGAGAATATTGCAACGTGATTCACTGAAAATGTGATAAACAACATGTCATTGGACATGAAGATCGACAGCGCTGACGAGGATGAGGTCCTTGAAGACGTCGAAGATGTTGATGGCGATGCCGCCAAGGTCACTGAAGATGAAGATGGATTCTTGCTCCCCTCGACGAGTATTGACAAGTTCAAGACTACGATTGTGACAAGTGGCGAGGTACTGAGGACTATTATTGCAGCTGGGGCAAGATCCTGGTGGATTAATGGCAAAGAAGGGGAGACATCTTTCGCAGGAGCTGATAGTAGATAGTACAAAGTAAAGGCCGGAATGAAATGACAGTCTAAGGAAATGAAATAGTAAACAAGGGGCAAAAAAGCATACAAGTCCCCCATCTATGTACACGAATAGCCAGCGTAACTCCCGATTCGGCACGAGTGACGAATGATAGATCTCGATCCAATGATGCTCCTCAATTTCTTTAATCGCTCTCCTCGGCCTCTTCAGGCTCTTCAGGCTCCTCAGGCTCTTCAGGGTCCTCGGGCCACTCAACGTCCTCGCCAAGAAGTGCAGGGTGAGCGTTCTCAACCAACATCTGCACGTACTCGTCGAACCAGGCACCAGCGTGGGGAGCGCCCTCCATACCGCACTCACCATCACTCTCGCCACCAGGCTTGATCCAGACAATGCTGTCGATAAGGGTGTTGTTGACGGGCGTGCCGGGGGGGATGCCGAAGCCGGCGGGCGAAACGTTGCACCACTCGCCCCATTCCTTGCGAGCGCCGGGGAGCGCGACGCGGCCCTGGTCGATGATGAAGCGCTGGGGAAGACCCTCTTGTTCGAGGTACTTGGAAAGCGAGAGGGCGTAGTGGGACTCGTCCCAGGAGTTGCTGTACTCTGTGAAGTTCTCGCGAGGGTTGGCGTGGAAGGGATTGTAGTTGGAGACGTTGGTAGAAAAACCGCGGATCTTGGTCGAGTTGTTGCCCGAGATTTCACGGGCTAGGTTGACGACCTTGGCGAATTCCTGGGCGGCTATTATTGAGGGAGCATGTCAGTTTCCAGATTCTCGATTGGAAGAAAAGTTGGGGGGTCGGGAACGTACAGGGCTCAAGGTTGTTGTCCCATCCAAGCCATCCACCGTGGGCGGCATCCATGTAAAGGTGGACATTGTCGAACTGAAGGTTGGCAATGGCATAGGCAATGCCCTCCTCGTAGACGGGACCAGCTTGGGCGCAGAACTCGATAGCCTGGTTCGTGATCAAGTTGGCCAGCGAATCGGGCTCGAGCACAATGGCAAAAGTAAGGTCGGGTGCCGAAGCGACCTTCTCGGCGTAGGGCTTAATGTAAGTCTCCTTGTACAACTCTAAGCCATCCTTATCGCTCGAGAGCTCGCCAGCACTCTCGCCAGCACTGCAGTCGCGATCGGGCAAGTTGTACAAGACAAGGCCGACAATCTGTTCCTCGCCAGTTTCCTCCTGGGCCTTGCGGGCAGACTCGATGGCGCGGTCAATGTTCTTTAGCGAAGCGCGGTCCGAAACCCAGACGAAAGTGCCCGTCTTCTGAACGATGCGCACTTTCGCCGCGTTCTCTTCGTCGCCGCGCGCGGTAAAGGCGTCAAAGGTCTGTTCGAGCTTGGCGGCCCATTCGGGGTTTGCGAAGAGTTTGCGGCCGTCGAAGGGGCTGGGCACGGGTTCGGGTTCGGGTTCGGGTTCGGGTTGGGGCTGGGGCTCTTCGACGGGCTCTTCAATGGGGGCACCTTCTTCTTGGCGGGTGTGGAGCGCGGGCCAGGCGGCGACCATGCTCACGGCGGAGAGACCGGCGAGGAGTGCTGAGGCGCGCATCTTGAAGTGTGGTTGTGTGGAGAGGGAATGAGAGATGAAGGTGAGGAGAAGAGGCTTGTGAAAAGTTTGAGCTGAAGAGTCTTTTCTTTGAAGGTATCTAGAGGGAAGAGGCGCCTGTCTTTTTATATCCCCCAAGAAACCCAACTATTAATATCTTTTTTTTTTGTTTTTCCTTGAATAATTGAATCCCTCCCATGATTACCTCTTCCATGGCAGCCAAGATTGAAGTACCACGACATACATCTAATATCGCAATTGCGGAGCGCGCACCCCCATGTCCCATGTCCCATGTCCCATGTCCCTCGTAAACAGCCGGATGGCAAAGAAGAGTAAGATCCCTAGTGGCAAGGTTGACAAATGCGGGAATCAATCTATCGCTTCAGCCCGCACAAGTAGGCCGGCGGGCCCGTTCCCGAAGATGGACGGACAGGATGGAGGCCGAAGGTAAAAAGAAATACCTCGTTCTTGGTCATTTTGTATCCGGTGGTGGACGAACAAGACGAATTTCATTTACTTGTCCATGGAAAATATATTTCTTATTTTGCACGCAATGCGGGTTGACTTGGCCGAGACTTTGACTTCCCGTCGAGCCAATGTATGAAGATTGCGGTTTCGCCACGATAGTAATGGATGGCATCATAACCTCTTCTTTTCTTCGATTTTTTCGTTGAGTAAGCTATTTGCGATGTTAAATAGAGTGGTTGAATTTATATGTTATATATATATATATATATATATATATATTGTTCATTACAGATTATTGTCTGTGTTCAGGTACCAGAGGCGGCCACCGGCAAAGATGTCAAGGATCGGGAAGCGGGAACGGGAATCTTCTAAGCGAGAGGTTGTTTTCTTTTCCGGTTACTCCAATACGATCCAAGGACAGAAAGCAGCAATTGGAATCGCCACGGGGAAGAGCATCCCATTGTCTTCCGACGATGACAAGGCAAGTTGAGTTGAAATCACCTCCATCTCGTCATGTGGACAACGAAGCATGATATGACAACTAGAACCCAAAACATGTATAACAAGTAGAACTCGTAGTGCTCAGCTCTCCAATTCTTAATGAATTGTACTCCGTATACTACTCCAGGCCTCTCTTTTCTTCGTCATCATGTTACAATGGGGATGGAGACTACGGCATTCAACCGGAAAGAAAGTGGTTGGGCCAACCAAGACTCGGCGTCGAAACATAATACTCCGTAGAGCCAGGAAATCCGAATTGTTAAAGGGTTGATAAATTCTCCAATATTCCTGTTCCTTATTAGAACGGAGGGACGGAATGGCTGGCGATTTCTTGGTCTGCCGCGAATATATTAACTGATTCTTCTTTGCATTGTCTATCGCAATCTGGGAGAAAAGAAAAAGAAAAAAGAAAAAAGAAAAAAAAAATACTTGGTAACTCCTTTTAAACGCCGTGGCAGTGTAGTTTAGTAGTCGAGTGTCTGGTTCCAACTTGGCTGCGATTGAGCCCGCCCTCACTTGTGTGTTTATGCGTAAATTACTGCGTAGATTCCCGCTTCGAGTTGAGCATTTTTTTATGCAAGCTGATTTGCACAACCCGACTATGCACATTATCCGGGGTCGAAAAGAAATCAAGCACCAAAAGAACACTGACCTTCCGGTAGTAATTAAGAGAATGCAAGGCACATTCTTGAATTCAGTATTGCCCATCTCAGGCGCAGGGTGGACAAAATAAGAAGAGGACATGATATTATCCTGTACGGAGGATGGAGCAGAACTTCATTGATAGTGTACGGAGTAGGCTGTACGGAGTACAGTGCGCACTCGAAATGCACAGTCTTCCTAAGCAGTGACATTAACATCTCCCCACACCAACAACCGCTTTAAACTACAAGTACGGAGTACTACGGAGTGTAAACTACTACAGTGGATGGACAAAGAGCTAAAAGGCAACTAACCCGAGCTCTAAGCCCAAAACCGACAGCTTGCTCCGCACCCCGCATCCCATCTGCTCGCACTAATACCACCCAAACCCTCTCCTCACACCCGCAAAATGGGCAGATGGCACCATCCCTTGGCCATCGTATCGCTCCCAGGCCCAAAGTCCCTTGACCCTAACCAAATCTAAATCCAAACAGTATTCATTCCTCGTGCTCCCATTCTCGCCCTGGTCAATCTTGCCTGTGCCCAGTCGTACCTATGTATCACCTGGCGTGTTTTTTTTTATAAAAAAAGCCCTCCCAGCATTTAATAGCTCTTCGCCAGGCCGAGGTATTGTCTTGATGCCCACACTTTTTATCCCCCCTCAGCCAATCATATGATGGGTATCGACCCAAGTTAAACTTCTCTAATTACTCCGTAAAGCCATCTTCTTGTGATTATACGAGCTTCACTGTTGTTTTTTTAATGCAAACGATTGCCATTGTCTCTACTCCGCACATCTTCATCAGCTTTGCCCATTCTTTCCCGCCCCCATCTGTCCTCTCAACTATCTTCCACACAAGAGCCCCTCTGTATAAACTAAGTTTGACTCCATGTAGTGTCGCTGTATCAGTAATACCTCACGCACGTCACCAACTTCACGACCCCCGTTCATCTGCATTGGGAGCGCGGGCTACGCTTTCTATTCAATTTCCACGCCAAGCATCCCAACTCGAGCTGTTGGGCAATAAATAATAGCTTGTTTCATCTCACAACCACAAGCAAAAATGTCTCCTCCTTCCGCACCCCCCAAAACCCCCGTCATCATTGTTGGCGCCGGCCTAGCCGGCTTAGTGGCCGCCTTCGAACTCACACGCCGTAAAGTTCCTGTCCTTATCCTAGACCAAGAAAACTCCAACAATGTCGGCGGCCAGGCCTTCTGGTCTCTAGGCGGCCTTTTCTGCGTCGACTCGTCGTACCAACGCCGCGTGGGCATCCAAGACTCTCGTTCGCTTGCCCGGCGGGATTGGCTCGCCTCAGCCGCCTTTGATCGCGAGCACGACGAGGATATATGGCCGAAAAAATGGGCCGAGGCTTTTGTCGACTTTGCCACCGATGAGATGGAAAAGTATGTCGGCGAGAGGGGGTTGCGCTTCTTGTGGAACGTCGGCTGGGCTGAGCGGGGTTCCGGCTCCGTGGAAGGGCACGGCAACTCCGTCCCGAGATTCCATATCTCGTGGGGTGCCGGCCCCGAGGTTGTCCGTGTCTTCTTGGAGCCTGTCAAGGAGGCCGAAAAGAAGGGTCTCGTCGAGTTCAAATTCCGTCACATGGTCGACGAAATCATCACCGATCCCGCCACTGGCCGTGCAGTGGGAGTCAAGGGCCGCGTTCTCGCACCTGACGACAGCCCTCGTGGTGTCAAATCGTCCCGGGAGGTGGTTGGCGAATTCGAGTTCCGTGGCGGCTCCGTCTTGGTGTCCTCTGGAGGAATCGGTGGGAACGTAGAGGCTGTTAAGGCTGCTTGGCCTGTTGGCCGTCTGGGCCCCAAAGTGCCCCAGAACTTCGTCATCGGTGTTCCAGCCCATGTTGACGGCCGTATGATTGATATCACAGAGTCTGCTGGTGCGCGTGTCATCAACAGAGATCGCATGTGGCACTACACTGAAGGTCTTGCCAATTGGGACCCTATCTGGCCCGATCACGGAATCCGTGTGCTTCCGGCCCCGTCGTCACTTTGGCTCGACGCTACGGGAAAGCGACTGCCAGGCTTTCTCTATCCGGGCTCCGACACCCTTGCCACCCTCAAGTATATTTGTGGCACAGGATACGACTACACGTGGTTCATTCTCGACCAGACCATCATCGCTCGCGAGTTTGCCCTCTCAGGCTCCGAGCAGAATCCCGACCTCACAAACAAGAGCATCTGGCAACTTATCTCGACGCGCGTTTTGGGCTCCAAGGGTACTGTGCCCGTGCAGAATTTCCAGAAGCACGGCGTCGACTTTGTGGTTCGCGACAACCTGGAAGACCTTGTGGCCGGCATGAACGATTTGGCCAAGAAGGTGGAAGGCCCGACTCTCGACGTTGATGCGATCCGCAACACCATTGAGGCACGCGACGAGCAGCTAGTCAACAAATACGCCAAGGATGCCCAGGCCATGCTCATTCACAACGCACGCGGATACTGGCCCGACCGTATGAGTCGCGTTGCGGCGCCTCATAAGATCCTTGACCCGAAGCACGGTCCGCTGATCGCTGTCCGCCTTAACTTGCTCACTCGCAAGACCCTTGGCGGCATAGAGACGAACCTGGACAGCAGCGTAATGAGGCCCAATGGCACACCATTCAAGGGACTCTATGCCGCCGGCGAAGCCGCCGGGTTCGGAGGTGGCGGTATGCACGGTTACAATTCTCTTGAAGGAACGTTCCTTGGGGGTTGTATATTCTCCGGCAGAGCTGCCGGTAGAGCCATGGCGAGAGAAGCGTTAGGCGAAACAGGCGAAACAGGCTCCACTGGCGAGGCCAAGAAAGCCCACACTTCCTCTCGTTTATAAAAATTTTCTGTATGATTTTTCTTTTTTCCTTCTTTCAATAGCGATCAATGATGAATCCCTTTATAATAGAATGGGTGGCCTAGCATCGTCTTGAATTCTCCGGTATTCTAACCCTCTGCGACATTGGTCTATTGTTGCCCTGTAGTAGTTGCGAAATCTGAGAGTTGCCTGGTCTATCCTGAGAGTCTTTGGGGGAAGGAGCGATCTTCTGGTGCTTCTAATATTCCTTCCCATTTATTTTACCAGTTTTCATGTAGTTCATAGCAAGGCAAGTGCTACTGGTCCATAAGTTGGACCGCCTCTGGCTTCTGCATAATTTTCCTTCGGAAGCATAACAAAGGTCTGGAAAGGCGCTGATGAGGATCTTTCTTGGCTTGAATCATTTTACCCGATGATACACTCTATCCAACGCAACATACGTAGACACTGGCTTGGCTGCTCGAAAACTGAGATGATTCTCTTTAGCGACGACGAACCCTCGAGTGCCAAAATATTCATGACAGTGAAAACCGAGTGCTTCCAACGTTGCTACACGGGAACCTCGTGATCCCTGCCTCATCCTCGTTTGGGATGGTGCGCAACATGCCATCTAGCCATCACATGCTAACTGTCGATAATAGAGACATCAAGTTTGCTGCCCAATCATACGCTCAGTATGTAGAGGCTCTTGGTTGTACTTACATTGCAAATGATGACGGGGCTTCGCAGCCGCAACGTGGCGTTGTGACGACCGGGATCCAACCAATGCGTGAGTATTTCCTACCTCCATATGATGATGCCAAGTTGTAAGTGTCGTCTGCTTATCAAGAAAAGCATAACGGCATATTCGGCATTGAGGCCCAAAGCGCTCTGGGAGAAGAAGATGCAGAGGTCTCACTCGAAGCGAGAAATCTCCGTTGAAAATATACCGGCGGACGTATGGATCGGGGTCCATCACTCCCCTGGGTTTGAGAAGGCAAGAAAGGATACTTCTGACATAATGCTTTCGCCAATAATGGCCACACTCCAGCTTGTTAAGCTTCCCCGCACACAAATGAAGCGAAGCGAGGCATGGCTCCACCATCTACGGCGCTCCAGTGCCGTAGTCTCCACTCTTTGTCCTGACCCCCCTACGGAGTACTGTACCGAGTATTACTTGTACACTTTTGAGACCCTGATCAACCCCGATGTCAACTCTCGTACTACACGTAGGAAGAGAAAAGGGGTAGAACCTCAATGTTCGCTCAGCTTGATGCCAGATCGAGCAAATCGGTCTATCCAACAACGAAAAGAGAAAGAAGGGGCTGCCCAACACAAGCGTTTTCTTTGAGAACTTGAGCACCGAAATACAACCTCGGTTCTCACAGAGACCCCTACAAGATCCCCAAATAACAGCCAGAATATAGTGCAGTGTCATGAAGAGGCGGATAACCTCTATTCATTGAATACTAGTTGTCTTGTTGTTTTATGGTAAATTGAAGTCGGTGATGTTGTGCAAAATAACGCAATTTGGGCGGTAGACGCGATTTGGGTGAAAGCAGAGTCTCTCTATTAATACTCCGTACCTTCCCCCGCATTCTTCTAGTTCCCTAGACGAAGCTAAAGTTTAGCACGGGATGGCGGCCAAAGCGAAATCGTCATACGACGACGTCCGTATGCGTCGGATTAACTTCGCCCCCGGCCTTAGGGTCGATTGAATGCTACCTGTTTGTGAAAGCTTCCCCTCTTGCTTCTCAATCAAGAGGTCCCCTCTTTCTAGTCTGTGTCCAATCTTTACTTGATTAAACTTGTGCCTCGGCTGGCTGCTTTGTCCTGTAACCTGTAATCCCGTAACTTCTTCGCTTGAATTCCTTCCTCTGTTTTTCAACCTCTTTTTCTGTAAAGACCGGGCTTTTTTTCGTTCCAGACATCCGAAACATTGCCGACTCGCCGCCCTATAATCTCGGGTCGCCAGTAGAGAAGAAAAAGCGTGATTTATCCGGCCGAATCTGGGCCCTTGCTCGAAGAAGACGACCAACGGAAACACATAACACATACCCAATTGATCAGGGGGGCAAGAGGAAGATGGGAGTCTTGGCCCAGCGCTCCGTCCTTGTCGGACTCTTTGCTATCTTCTTAGCATATTCTTACGGACCGTTCATTCAACGCACCTTGAGAGTACTTGGCGTGAACCGCACCATCACCAACACAGTCTTCGCCCGATCAGACGAGCTGATTGCCATACCCGACACCACTCATTGCGAAGACTTGCACGTTCACGAGCACTCTGGGCTTCTCTTCACCGCGTGCGAAGATGACGAGAATGTGAGGTTTGGTTGGTTCCCTCCGCTCGGTGTTTTTGATAACCCCGAGGCCGCCTCGAAGGCGCAGGGGTCTATCCACGTCATTGACCCCGTCACCTTCACTTCGAAACGTCTCCGGTTTGAGAATTTCGACTCAGCTTTTGTTACTCATGGAATTGATATCTTGGACGATCCTGAGCGTGCCAAGGGAGAGGCCGTGTACATATATGCCGTTAACCACGTTCCCAATCCCGAATATCTTCGCGAGAAGGAACGGGGAACCGATGCTGAGAAGTATGACAAGGCAGCGTCGCGGATTGAGCTCTTCTACCACGTTATCGGTTCTTCTTCTGTACGGCACATTCGAACCATTCAGCACCCTCTGGTCACAACTCCCAATGACATTTATATCGAATCGCCCACATCAATCATTGTGACGAACGACCACCATTATCGTGAAGCACCGTGGCGGGTCGTTGAGGATCTCTTCTTTGGAGCGACTTGGTCGACGACAGTGCGCATAACCATCCCCGATGTCAAGCCCAGAGCCGCTGTTGATGCCGCGAAGGACGTCGACGGCGCAGTTGTCCTCACAGGCCTGCACAATAACAACGGTCTGGGACATGGCCGCACCGATACCGAGGTCCTTGTACTCAGTGCTGCCAGCGGTGTGATGCACATCTGCGTCTTACCGAGACTTGGCGACGCCGCCAGCGCAAAGCGCGGAAACTTGACTGTCGTGGAACGTGTCGAGTTTGATTCAACGATTGACAACCCAGGTTACTTCCGCGATCCGTATGCCACAGAGACAGATGATCGAAGCGGCATCGTAGTACCCGGTCTCGGCCAGGCCATCCACCTCGCAGACCACGCGCGGGTCAAGGACGCACTTGAGAGTTCAATGGTCTGGCTTGCCCGCCCTGGAAAGGCGGCTTCGGCAGGAGGTCCCAAGGCTGAATGGGAGAAAAAGTTGGTCTTTATGGATGATGGCGAACGTATTCGATCAGCGAGCGCAGGTGCTATAGTGGCTATTGATCCCGCGAAGGAAGGCGGTGCGCGGAAGGGATGGCTTTTTATCACTGGGTTCCAAAGTAGGTATATGATTGCTGTCAAGATTGATTTGTAGAGTTGGAGAAGGGGATTGACTTATGTGTAATTGGATCGGGGTCGAGCTTGGGAAGAATTATGGGGAGACGGGCGGGGTGTGGCGGGGTCTTTCGGCGAAATTATCTTTCCGCTGACAATGAAGGACAGATATATACGCAGTAGATAGCTTCTTCAACTCCCTCTAACTAGCTGGGGTGTAGCTGGGAGTGTTGACAACAATGCATCGTAAGTACGAGGAAGGCAAGGGCCTGCTTCGCAGGCCTGAATGTTTCTGAATGTTTCTATTAGCGTGTCTTAGCTAAGGTGTGCATTTTAATTGTGTGGGCGAATTGCATGTATTGATGATGATGTACGGAGTAATACGGAGTACACATGTTAAATTGGCCTACATGGGACTCACCCATCAACAGCCAGCACTTACGGAAATACTAATAAATTCACAACTGTTTGCACCCGCGATATAGGATTTTACGGAGGCCTCGGTAGACCGCCAGAAACGGACTGTCGCCAGGTCATGGCCCCTGTAAATGCATTTGTGGATGTACTTACCAGCCTTTACATAGGCGCAAATATCCAGATCATATGGGCTTCAAACTTTCGTAGGAGATATGGGCTGCTGGGCCACGGCTGTAGAGGTAGTACCGCCAGTAGGTGCGTAAATTTACATTTGAGCGATCCAGTACGCTCGCCGTAGTATTGTGGAGCTGTAAACCCCAGCGAAATGTATACCATCCGGGAATATCGGCGGGTAGGCCAAGGGTATGTATGCCGGGTGTGAGGGGGTATCGAACGAAACCGAGCACCGTTACGCTCCGCAAACACAATATCGCGCAAGGGCTTAGCGCTAGGGCTCGGCCTGGGATTGTGGTAACGTCGTCCCAGGCATCCTTCGGGGTGTACTTTTTCATTTTGGCGATGTCGCATGTGGTGCATCGGAGTAGACCGCTTTTCGTGGGCTCAGAAAGGGTTGTGACCACATTTCCGTCGATCTCGCCGAGGGTCTGTCCAAGGACTTTAGGTGCTGGGTGCCCCAATCGCTAATGGGCGAGCCGTTCCTTTTCGGTCTGGGTCAGCCGCGTGGCATATGAGGCTATCGCGGTAGCTGGCCCGGTGTTTAAGACGGCAGTGCCCTCTTTCAATTGTACTCGATGTCCACGAGCGTCAATCCGAACATTTGTGCTCCTTTTTGTTGAGGATCTTCCCGCTAATGAGGCTAATGATGTTAACTGGAAGTGTGGAACGTAGCGGACCTCGTGGAAACAATTGCAACCTTGATTTGCCGAATTCTCTGCAGCTTGTGATAGGAGGCATCATCTTCTTGCATCATGACGCCTGGACCATATTTTGATCGTTGTTGACGGTAAAGTAAAGATAACGGAGGCCTGTAAGGGTCTGCTTTTCTGGCGATGATTTTTAGCTGTTCGAATCAATCCTCTTTGGTTGCGAGAGAATATAATAGGAGGTCTACCGCTTCGAGGGAGATTTTGGAATAAATCAAGGCCTTGGTTGTGGTTTCTTTTGACGAAGAAGTATGCAGACTTTTTTGGGACCCCACAGGCCCTTGCGACCCTAGGGCTTTACCACTCTATCGGCCTAATACTCAAGAAAGTATCTTTTCGCGATAATATTAGCTTCATCTTGAAGATTTTTTTAGTGGGCGTTTTAGTTAGTCGTTGGCCGCCCCAGAACGAAATTGCAGTCGACGTCCCCTTAGCAACGAGAAATGATATGCTGTAAAGTGGAGTTTACAGCAAGTGTTCAGGGGGCACTGGACCCTTGAGACTGCCAGTATAAATAGGGTGCCCTGACCTCGCAAAATGAGTGGAAGACAACTAACTATCGTCAAACCTTCCTGCTAAAAAGTGCACGCACTGAATCTGGAACAGATACAATGGAGGGGTACATCAGGTTGAGTCAGCCGTTAGGTGGGGCTCACCAGCACAGTTTGGCGGGCTAGCAAAAATTCTGCCCATACAATTTTTTTCCCTTCCACTCCCTCCTTCCAAGCTGGCTTCTTTTTTTCTTCATTTTCCAAAGAACAGCCTCCAATTGACTCTACCACAATGGCATTCGGAAAGCTTTTCACCGTACAGGTAATGATCCCTTCTACAATCCCTGAAGCTTCCTTTAACTTGTCTTCATTTGTCTTACATCTCCTTTAAAAAGACTCCTCGACTGACAATCCCTGCCCCTCTCTAGGCCAACCCCCGCAGCGCGGCCATTTTGGCTGTTGCAAAGGCCAACAATGTCGACCTCGAGATCGTCAACGTTGACACCTTGAACCCTACCGAGGAGCACCTCAAGGCTCACCCCCTTGGCAAGATCCCTGCTTTCCTCGGTGAGGACGGCTTTGCCCTCTCGGAGTGCATTGCTGTCGCCATCTACAGTACGTTGGTCTCCTAATACACTTACCCGCCAACGGCAAAACTGCAACGTTTCCTTTTCGCATGCCGCCATCACGCAACTTTCCCTTTCCCTCCTGTCCGTAAATGATGAAGAAACATTTCAGTTATCCCTGTCTGAAAACATACTATGTGGATAATATTTTGTGGTACTTTCTCTGAAACAGACCAAACGTTTTACACCTCTTCTGCAACCAAAATTATCTCTCTCTAGCCTATTTGCTAACAAGAGGCGCCATTAGTCACCTCCCTCAACGAGAAGACCACCCTTCTCGGAAAGACCAAGCAAGAGTAAGTGCAGCCATGCTCCGATGCTTCCTTGAAAGTCAAGTGCACCTCTGACCTGAGTTGCTACGTCTAGCTACGCCTCTATTGTGAAGTGGATGTCCTTCTTCAACTCTGAGGTCCTCACTCCTCTCTCGGGCTGGTACCGACCCCTCCTTGGACGCGACCCCTACAACAAGAAGTCTGTTGAGGACTCGTTCAAGGTCTCCGAGAAGTCGATTGCAGTCGTTGAGAACTACCTCCGTGATAACACTTTCCTCGTTGGCGAGCGTCTCACCCTCGCCGATCTCTTCGCCACCGGTGTCATAACCCGCGGTTTCCAGTTCGCCTACGGCAAGGAGTGGCGCGATGCCCACCCCAATGTGACCCGGTGGTTCGAGCTTATCCGCAACCAGCCCATCTACACTGCTGTTGCCCCCAAGCTCGAGTTCCTCGAGAAGCCCGCCTTGGTCAACCAGCCCCCCAAGAAGCCCGAGCAGCCCAAGGCCGCCCCCAAGCCCAAGGCCGCTCCCGCCCCTAAGCCTAAGGCTGCCGAGCCCGAGGATGATACCCCCGCTCCTGCCAAGGCCCCCAAGCACCCTCTCGACGCCCTCCCCCGCGCTACCTTTGTCTTGGACGAGTTGAAGCGTTACTACTCGAACAACGAGACCCCCGATGCCTTGAAGTGGTTCTGGGAGAACTGTAACTTCGAGGAGTACTCCATCTGGAAGTGCCAGTACAAGTACAACGACGAGTTGACCCTTACCTTCATGTCGAACAACCTCATTGGCGGTTTCTACGCCCGTCTTGAGGCTTCGCGCAAGTACTTCTTTGGTAGTGCCTCCGTCTACGGCGAGAACAACAACTCGGTCATCCAGGGTGCCTTTGTCATCCGTGGCCAGGAGTTCCTTCCCGTCTTCGATGTCGCTCCTGACTACGAGAGCTACGAGTTCGTCAAGCTCGACCCCACCAAGGAGGAGGACAAAGAGTTCCTCAACTCCATGTGGGGTTGGGACAAGCCCGCCGTCGTCGACGGCAAGGAGTACGCTCACGTTACTGGCAAGGTCTTCAAGTAAACTGTTACATACAGTGCTGTAACATGTTCACAAGGCTTTTTTTCTTAGGAGCCAGGTAGATACCCTTCGTCTATGATGATGATACAATGCTCTGGAACAATTATGACTCAGACCGGACGGTCGGGGCGGGAAGGCGATCCGTGCGACACGGTAGCACGTAGTAGCTTTGCATACCGCCAAAAGGCATGATAATGGATACGAAAAAAATGGGAAAATGGATCAAAAGAAGACATATGGAATTGCGAACTACCAGCGATGGGCAATGGGCGGTTCAATGTGGGAGTTGTACTCGTAGTGTGTTGACACAAATGAAAAAAAG
This sequence comes from Graphium sp. VPRI43844, assembly GCA_019925285.1. Lineage (NCBI taxonomy): Eukaryota > Fungi > Ascomycota > Sordariomycetes > Microascales > Graphiaceae > Graphium > Graphium sp. VPRI43844. The sequence goes on along the minus strand of JADHKT010000036.1, from coordinate 52,744 downwards.
ACTCCCACTCTTTCTTGCAATGTGCATAATCAGAAATCGTCTAGTATGAAGATGTGGCAACGAAGCCAGCCAGCACATGCATTGTGAAGAAACCCGAAACCAGCTGTTCTATCCAAGCCCACACCGTATTCTCAGGTAAAGCAAGAAGAAAAAAAAAGAAAAAAAAAAGAGCCCTAGTATTAGTATTGCAAAGAAAAGTCACTCCGCAAACTGAATGGATGCGCCCGAATATACCGGCTAACATCCACCTGACAAGCCAAAGTATTAATATAATCATGGACCTGAGGCAAAACCTCAGCACCCTCAAACCCACCTACAAACTCGGGAATCTCAACCAAATTAAACGGTTCGCTGCGTGCCTTTTCCGCCGAATCGTCAATGAGAATCGTATTCGACTGGTCCCACCTTTCGCCGCTCGCCGCGAACGGATGCCGCGCTTGAATCTTGTCGTCGGTCCATACGGTTGACAAACGCTTGTAGCACCACACTTTATTGTCATAGTCTTCCTTTGAAAGGCGGAATTTGTCGCGGCCCCAGGTGTCGAGGATCGAGACGCGTTGGCTCGGCGTAAGGAGCTGGTCGCATAAACGGCTGACGTTTTCTGGTCTTGCGGAGGACCAGATTAGGACGTGGAATGTTGCTATGCAGTAGTTTATAAAGGTCGCAGTGTGCGGTCTCGAAACAAAGTGTGCGGGCGCCGTGCGACGGGGTCTGTGGAGGAGGGTGCCGTTTAGGTCGAGGATTATGAGGATTGGTTTTGCGGTCGTGAGGGGTTTGGGCGGTAGGGCGGATTGAAGGATGTAGGTTGGTGTTGGGTTCGGTATGCCTCCTGAGGCGGCAGAGGGGGCGACTGTTGTTATGCGGGTGCGGGATCGTGGGAGTGTTGGCAGGGGTAATTGGGCGTGGTTTCTTGAGGACGAGGGGGGTAATGGCGGCTGCGGCTGATGCGGCTGATGCGGCTGCTTCGGTTTCTTTGGTTTCTTTGGTTTCTTGGATTTGGGCTCGGTGTTTGAAGGGCCAGTTGGGATTTTCATGTCCTCGGGGTCTTTCATTGTGAAGCTCGAAGGCGCTGCTGCATTGGCATCTTGCGACGCTCGTTGTGGCTTCGCCTCATTGCCTGTAGATGGACAGGTGGGTGCGGTTGTCGAGCTGTAGAGGAGTGTGAGTCCTGGTATTCGAATTCGCGTCTCTGGCGCAGATTGCGGTTTCGCCATCGTCTTCTTTGGGTTTCGGGGTGCTTTCTGAGGTTCTTTGTGCGCAGCGCCTTTGCGAAACCTTGGTTGGGAGGTTGTGTAGGCTGCCGAGGACGAGGCTACGAGGCGCAGGGGGCGGTGCTGCTGGTCGACTGAATTGAGTGTTGTAGTTTGGGGCTGGACTCTAGACGAGGTGGTCGAATATGTGTGCCCAGTGTGTAGCGAGGAACCGGTGCCAACGGCAAAGGAGTGCAATGTTGGCGGAATGGACTGCGATGGGAAGCAAGTCCAAATCAGGGTGCGAAGGGTGCGAAGGGATGAAGCGGGCCTGAACTTTTTGGAAGGCATGCCATACGTATATCTCCTGCTTTCGAGAATTGGCGAGTGCGGTCAATTCCTCCTCTGCAGCTGTTTCGCATGTTTGGCTACTCTTCGTGGGATTAAAAAAGGAGTCAGAGTCCTGTATGGCGCAAAATCGAGCAAAATCGAATTCTACTTGATTTGTGGGTCACCAAAACCTCGTTCCTGCCCTGTCCATCGAACTAGTTTAGCCATCCACAATGCAGGCAGGGAACAATGTCGGTTCTTTGTTTGACTTTTTCAAATGCTGCCTTCTCTCAGAAGATTGAAGAAAATGAAGAAATAATTTAGTCGAAAATTAAACTGACTGACTGCATGAGACAAGCCTACGGAGCAGGGCTACTGGTAATTGAAACAAATGTGATATTGAAACACGGGATGATGGACAAGTTTTCGCTCGGAAAACGCCTTCCCATGAAGAAACGGTGGTAAAACAAAACAATACAAAAGCTAGTAATATACAGGAATGCGGGAATTATTATAGAAGTAAGTGGTAGATCATAATGCATGAAGAGAAATTGGTACAGGGGAGCCTTTGGGGTAGTATCACCATCCATCCTCAGTGACCGTCGTTGGCGGAGCAGATTATTTGGCCATCACGTCGACATACCGGCTGGCTTTCTTGCCCTTCTTTTGGCCCGCCTTGCGAGCCCCCACTGGGCCCAGAAGGTCATCTATACTGCTCGCATTACTCATGCTTGTCGCAGGTCGGCTGGGCGGGCCACTTGGTGGACCGCCTGCAGCGCTCATGTTGGAGGCCGACCTCATCATGGCGGGAGGGCCCGAGGGGGGTCCAGAAGGAGGTCCGGACGGAGGTCCGGATACGGCTTCTGAGGATGGAGGGATTCGTTGCGCACCAGACATGGGCGGTGCACTGGATGTGCCGCCAGCCGAGGCTGCTGGGGCCATGGGAGGTGGTGTACCCGTTGCTGGTGGCGGCGTCGACATCGCAGACCGTGGTGGGCCGGCTCGCGGGGGAGGGGGGGTTGCTTTCTTGGCCTCCGTATTGTCGGCACCCGACTTCTTGTTGACCCAACGCTTCAAGTCAGGGTCGTAGACGAAGCTGCTCGACTCGCCAAGGTTTGCTTTGATAGGCTTGTTGGAAGAACCGTCCACAGCGGGAGCTGCCTCCTTCTTGGCGCTGCCTCCAAACCATCCTCCGAAGCCCCAACCCTTCTTTGCTGCCTGCTTTTGTGCTGCTCGTTTAGCTATGACGGGATTGTGTTAGCATCATGCGTGAGCGGTACTATTAGATGAACAAATTGCATGAGACATACCTTCTTCTTCTGCTACTCGCCTCACCATCTCCTCATTCTCTCTGTCCTTCTCTGCCTTGGTCTTTTCTCCAGCGCGAAGAGCAGGAATGTCGTCATCGTCATCCTCCATGAAACTCTTCTTCTTAGGCTGCGGTTCGGATTCATCGCCATCCTGCTCATCTTCCGGATTGTACGACGGTGGTTCATAGCTGTATGGCTGGTACGATGGGGCCTCGTATCCACCACTTGAAGGCAAGTCTTGTTGCTGGTCTACCGATTCGTCTTTGCCTTGTTCGAACGAGGGCTCGGGGAGGAGTGATGCGGGCTGGTAACCCACATACGGAACATTGGTAGACGGGGCTTCTGAGTCGGTAGCTGGCACAGGTGGTGCGAAGTTCTCGGCTGGGCCCAGGTTGTAAATCCCTAGTGCTGGGCCTTGCGGTTGCGAGGGAACCTCCTGGGCGGTGATATAGTTGGCAGCAACATCAGACGGTGCATTCCCGACGCCGTAGGGATTTTGGTGTTGGGGATTCGGGAGTTCAATAGAGGAACGGGAAGGTTCGTAAGGATTCCGAGGCAGGTCACTAGAGGTACGAGGCGAGGGCATGTAGTTGGAGGGGGAGCCGTAAGCATTGCTGAGAGCTGGCGTTACAGGTGTCACGGGTTGAGTAGCAACGGGTGCATACCGTGAAGCAGCCGCCGTCGAAGGCTGGTATGGCAGGTGTGGAAGGGTGGACTGCACAGGGATGCCGGGTATCGAAGGTTGTGGTACTCCAGGATACCCAATGTTGGCGCCGACAAAGTTGTCAGTGGAGGGCGGCCGACTAATGGTTGGAGTGCCGCCAGCAATCTTGCCAAAGGGGCCGACTTCTTGCCCGCCATCAGACGAACCTGCGCCCGACGCATCTTGTTCATCGCCTGCTACAAATTTATTGAATCGCGTCCACATCGTGTCCGACACCTTATTCATGTTGGGCTTGGAAATCCACGAGCTAGTCTCCTCTTTCGGCGCTTGCTTCAACCGTTTGGTCAAGTCGTCGACAGTCGCCTCCAGAATGGGATGATAATAGCCCGATCGTTTGGTTTGCGAGAGCATTGCGCCCAGTATGCTTTCGCAATACTGGAGTGCCTTTTCTCTGTAGCCATATTCAGCGAGCGTGATTGCATGCTGAAGTTTGTACGCAGCAAGATGAGGTGCGCCCGCGCTGGCACTTGCACCACCGGCGAAGGACAGCCCGTATTCGTATACTTCACTCAAGAGAATCGCGTCGATCTCCTTGGCAAACTGATCTCCTTGACGACGGTGATCTGCACCGAGAAGGACAAAGTTGGAGCGTGGATCGTCAAGGCCTCCGAAAACGGACACAGTCCGGCCAAACATGAAGCAGATGTGAGCGGCCTCGGCCCTCCCGTAGCTAGACAACAATTCACCGAGCGAATTGAGTGCGTTGACATCGTCGGGACTCCTATTGCTCAAAATGAGACCTAGCGTCTCTCTCCATTTGTCCAACCCATCCAATGCATCCTTGGTTGGGCCAGAGGTTGACGACGTAGGCATGAGCTGGAGGCCGGCACGAGCGTGCACGGGAACCAACTCGTCTACACATTCCTCAAAGTTGCCAGAGAAGACCTTGTAGAGGGCCGCCACAGATTCATTGTTATGTCCAGGATAGTTGACCTCTTTACGAACAAATTCTTGCGTCACCTGCTTATAGAGCTCTGGCGACACAGTGTTCGATATGAGCATTGCATGACCCCAAAGACGCTTGTCTACCGCAGCCCAAACAGCCTTTTCGCGGTCACCCGCGAGCAGATGTCTCCTGATCTGTTCAATGGCGGCCGAATCGACGGCATCAGCCCGCACCACTGTCGTACTAGGCTCATGCAACAAATCAGCCCCGACAAAAGCAGGAGATTCGTCCAATGGCGCAGCATCCAATTCGGGTGTGAGAATACCGCGAACAGCAGCGTCTACTGCTGGAGTTCCCTCTAGAATCCCGTCATGCTCGACAAAAGTACGTAGAATTTTCCAGAGGAGAACTCTCTCCATGGCTCTCTTGTCGTCGTGCGAGCATGTAGAAGAAATGGATACACTAGGCACGTTTGCCTCTAGCTCTTCAATCCTCTGGTTCAACCAAGCAACGGTCTCCTTCTTCTTCGACTTGCCTTTCAGAGGACCAGGGAACTTAGCCAGTCGATCATTGAGGGGCTCAATGTCTTTGGCATGCTTAATCTTGACTTCGCCAGGGCTTCGCAGTATCATAGGCATCGTCTGGTCCATACCATACCGGGGAACGTCTTTCGGAAAAGATGTCACTATGGTACCACCAACACCCCACGAAATGATTGGAGCGCCCTTCCAGCGTTGAAGGGGATCGTTTTCTCTTCCATCAGTTGGCGCAACTAAGTTGAAACTCAATGACGGGGCCTTTGCCCGATGACCGATCGTCTGAGGCTGGCTTGTCGATGACATTGACCTGACAGGAGCCGAGTAGGTTGGGCCATACTCCGACGCTGGGCGAGGGGGTTCATCTGTGCGGTTCTCATTGAAACTTCCATAAATTGACCTTGGAGATTGTGTATGAGAGCGAAGAGGAGGGGAAAGAACCTGCTCTTTCGAAGGTGACAAGGTAAGTGTTTGTGGGGCATAATTGGACGAGCTTCGCTTGGGTGGCGAAAGCGTTGAGTGAGTAGTAGGAAGCCTCGGAGGTGGGGTTTGGCTCATCCGTGCGGGCGATGCTGCTTGTGGAGTGTATCTCGACTCTGCTGGTGGACCGGGAATCGGGTTAGAGGGGGTAGTAGGTTGAACAGCAGTCTCCGGTTGATCGCTTTCCTCCTCAACCTCCCGCGTTGGAGGTAAAGATGGTATACGGGTAGATCGAGGCTCGTATTGTGAGGAGTGGCGCCTGTCGGTCTGTACATGTTCTCCAGTTGTAGCGCCATGCGAGGTCCCAGGAGGATATTCGAAATGGGTTAGCGGGCTTGAGGTCCGAGGTTGGTGAGGAAGGATTGGCGTAACCGCAGCATGCGATGAGCTCGGGCGGGAACCCACTGGTGCAGGAGAGTACCGGGTAGAAGGTGGTGGAGCCGAGCCATTCATGTGCGGGACAGTAGGTGGTAGTGGAGAGTATCGAGCCGAGGAACTGGCAATGGGGGCCGGGGCAGGTTGAGAGGAGAGTGGCGCATATGGGTTGACTGTTTCGGGGCGCACAAGATTGGGGATGGGGGTTGAAGACGAACGCGCCATTGGGGGCGGAGGGGGGGGAGGGGTCGCGCGAGAATTGGGTGGATCAAAGCCTGGCGGCGGTATTGCCTGATGGGGTGGATGCTGGGTTTGACCAGATGTTCTGGAAGCCGGTCGTGAGGCAGGCCGAGGGTGTGAAGAGATCGGTAGGTCCGCAAAGAATGCATCCTGACTCTTAGGGGGCGCGGCCGGCTTGCTCACCGCTGCTGGATGAATATCGCTTGTAGTCGGTGTGCCCGCGGCTGGCGGAGGAGGGGTCTGAGCCACCACGCTAGAGCTTCTTGGTGGTGGTTCATGGGCAAGAGACGATGCCGAAGCTGAGCGCGGCATTGGCAGACTTGCTCGCTTCCTCGGCTTCACCACTTCCATTGGCAAATCGTATGGCGAGGTATAACCCCCCTTGGACTTATCCGCAAAGCTCTGCGACTTTGGCAGCTCGGGCCGCTGTTGCACCGGTGGTGGTGGGGGCATGCTGGCGGAGCCGAACGGAGTAATGGGGGAGGCGACAGGTGCGAATTGTTGTTGAGAACCCGGGACGGGACTATACGGCAAAGGGCTATACGGCGAATGAGGTTGCGACTGAGGCGGTAGCGCAGGGCTTGGGAGATACAAATTGGTCGTTTGGGTATTACTTTGACCAGGCTGGCTCAACGGCAAAGATTGGGGAGTGTAGCGATTCTGGGATACCGGGTTTGGTGGCTGTGCGACAGCGGGCGTCTCAAGGTCGTCGTCATCAAGGAAGCCCTCGTCATCACTGCCGAAAAATGCTGCCGGGTCGATTTCTTTAGAATCAGCTCCGTCGAGGAGGAAGTCACCATCTTCGTCAGCGAAGGCCTCCTGCCACTTTGCTGCCAGATCCTCGCTCTTTCCAGCGACATCCTGACCCTGCGTCTCAGGTTGAGTCGCTTTATCGACTTCGTCTGGCGTGTCGAGCAGGTTCTGCGCATTTGAAGGGGTATCTAACGAGCCAATAACTTGCATAGTCGACTTTCTGTCAATGCTCGAAGGGAAGAAATCATCTGGAGTGGCAGGATCCCCAGAGTCACGAATTTGACTGAAGAAGTCATCTTCCTCTGGACCAGCTGAGAATAGATCAGGAGGGTTATCATCTTGCTTTGTTGATGTTTCAATGGCAGCCGGCGTCTCAACCACATGGGAGGCTGCAATCAGAGGAATGCCTTCTTCAAACCGAGCGGCAGCAGGATCCTGGCGCTCAGATACCATATCGCCACCGATGACCGGCTCGGCAGCGCCAGCATCTTCACCGTACTCGGGTGACTCCTCAATTTGGCTCATGGTATCATGCGCTTGATGGGAAGTAAAAGGTTCGCTTGTTGAAATCCCATCGAGGGCGTTGTCGGGAACAGGAGGGACAGTTGGAAACGAGTTGGTTCTGTCAGAGGGAGGCATAAACGAAGAGGGATCAGAGCCACCGGGCTGGAGATCCCAGTCATCGTTTCCCTCTCCAGACCATACATTGTTCCTGTCATCCGTTTCGGACGCACCAAATAGTGTAGAGGTAGTAGAAGTGGTTGTTGTGGCGGTGGGCATAGTAGGCCCATGGGTCGCGGGTGTTTCCTGTGCCTCGTGTGTGTCGTGTGCCTGGGGGGTGTCTTCGACGGGTGCTGTGGCAGGAACTACCACGGGGGCCGAAGTCGTCGACGGAGGGACAATTTCCTGGGGTTCCTCGAGAGGCTTATCTTTGGCAAGCCAGTCTTCGGCGGCATCGTTATTATCATCGAACCAAGCATTCGACTGCTCGGGCGCGGGAGGGTCCGGCGAGGCGACAGTATGAAGGGGTTCGGGCGGAGCTTGCGATTTGGCTGGTTCTATTATTTCAACTTCTTCTTCGGTAGACGGAGCTGTTGAGAGGTCTGCTAAGGCGTTTGGCATCATAGCAGGATGCCATGATGCGTTGCGGTCATCCAAAGACATTTCGGAGCATATGTCCGTAGGACGAGATATTTATTAGGAGCTGAGCAAGGGACACATTCATGGGCCAATGATCAACATTCCATGACAGCAATTAAGAGCGCAAGTGAAGCAAAAACATAAAAAAGAAGAGCAGTAGAAGGCTCAACAAAAGGGGGAGCTCGTGAGGGCGTCTTGGGACTAGGGTGATTCTGGGGAAATAAGAAAAAAAAATACTCGGGAAGCTTAATCTCACGAGGAAATGTGTTCCCTTGCAAATGACCAGGGTGGCAGGACCATCATTTCGAGATTCTCCCGGCCTTCTCCCGATTTAAAAAGGGGAAAAAGAATGATTAGTCAGATGGCATTACAGTTGCCGAAGGCTACCAAAGAACAATCCTATGGGGCGTAGATCGGAGGCTTCCAGGCGGCCCACTCCCCAAAAGGTAAGCGAACAAGGGAAAAAGTACTACCTGTCCATGATGGATGTTGTACGAAGTAATACGGAGTACATCTGCGCCATCACCTCAACTGCAGGTCATAATACCGAGACTTAAGGCGTCCTATGGCGAGACAATACTAGCTTTAGGTGCCTGGCTTCCTGTATAAATAGTCGCGTTAGGGGTTATTTCGAGAAATTCTGACACCTTGTCAAATGCCTATGCCTGTGTTTTCCAATCCTCCTAAAATCCCAATAGTGCTTTAGCTACTCCGTATACTCGCAATGCAAAGAGGACAGCAAGCCCATAATACGGAGCATGGAGAAGATATGGAGAAGATATGGAGAAGAGGGGACGTGGTATTTGCTGCGATGCTCATTCGCTAGAAAATGCCCACTACCACCAATGGGACACCGAACAAGTCACTCAAACACTGTATTAATACCAAGTGCGTTTGCGCGGCACAGAAAAAAAATAGTTCCACCAAACGCCATTACTGGACACTTGTGCGAGAGCCAGTGAGGTACACAAGAGGGCCTGGCCATTGAAAACCAACAGCCCAACTAAGGTTTTTTCCTTTCATCAAACCCAAATCCACCTTCACTCAAGCATCGCCCGACCTACTGTTTGTGGGCTGTTTATACGATAACCCCCCAATTCAAGAACGCGCTATCTCGAAAGCTAGTGAGCCGAAGTTTACGATCACCATGTCCGTGCCCGCCGGACTCATCAATGACCAAGGTCAGGGGCCTAACGGCCAGCAGGAGGGCGGAGGCAGCGTGATAGATAAGGCATGTTTTCATTAATTTCATACCCTGCTTCGCTCGGGCAAGATCCTATCAGGCGACCGGCTGACTCTTTTCAAACCATCACAGATCCCTGGCATGTATCGCCTGATCATCGGTGGTGCAGTCTACTTTGGTATCAACATTGCCATCAACTGGTATTTTGCCAAGGAACAGAAGGCAACGCAGGTTCGCGATGCCGATGGCAATCTTCTCACAGTCCCCGCCAATACGGACGATATTCCGCCATTTCTCCTCCGCCCCAAAAGTCTTAACGAAGGCGCCGAATACCAGCAAACCCCCGACAAGCTCGCCCCAATATGGCCAATGGACAGCGACCTCGACGTTGTCATCACGGTGTCAGAATCCTTCGTTGCGAAGCCCATTTCCGAGATCCCCGAAGAAATGGTCGTCCTCCGCGAAAACAAGTTCCATCTAGGAAACTACAGCGACAAGCGCATCGCCGATCTCACTTTCCCCGTCCCCCCAGCCGTACAAAAGAACGGGACTCTCTGGGGTCACTTTTATGTCGGCCTGACGGGAAGTCAACTGGACCCTTACGCCCCCGACTTCGACTCCTACGCCGCCTATCACTTTGCCTATCCCTTGACGCAGTACATTCCGAAGAAGAAGATTGCAAAGACCAGAAATCTATTGGACGACATGCCGCCGCCTGTTGAGGAACCGGATGAAGAGGAGAAGGTCAACGGTCCCGTAATTGCCAGCTACTATCATCCGAATATGACGTTTTCTTTCATCCCCAACTCGGGCGTGATGGAGTGGCGCCAAATCCACCCTGCTACCCGTCAGTTCCTTCTTCTCGAGAGAACTGGCGCTCGCGATGGCACTGGAAAGAATACATGGTACTACCCCATTCTTTTTGTCAACTCTTTCTGGCAGCTCCGCAGCCACATGACAGAGTTGAACGAGACGGTCACCAGTCTGCCCATGCACATCGATCTCGGCAACATGCGCAACTGGCAGTTCTCCATTATTGCGTCCATTGAAGCGAGCGCGAAGCAGGCGGCGATGCAGGCGGCCCACGGACAGTCCCTTCCCGGAGGTGGTGACGGAACCGAGATGGAAATGGTCAAGGAAATCTTCTTTGACACAAACCCCATTCTCTTGGGTATTACGGCGGTCGTGACAGTCGCCCATCTCATTCTCGAAACATTGGCCTTCGGATCAGACATTGCTCACTACCGTAAGAAGAAGGACAATGTCGGCATTTCGGTCCGGTCTATCCTCGCCAACGTCTTCATGCAACTTGTCATTCTGCTTTACCTCATGGACAACCAACAGAACACGAGCTACATCATTCTCGGCACACAAGCAGTCGGCATCTTTATTGAGCTGTGGAAGGTTACGACTGTTGTGAATGTACGGGTCGGTCCCGCGCCACAGGGCTCGTGGCTTCCATTTTGGGTTTACCTCGACGACAAGCAGGAGCTCAGCGAAACCGAAGAAAAGACAAAGGAATACGACCAAATCGCCTTCAAGTACATGTACATGGCCGGCGTTCCGCTCCTCATTGCTTACGCCATCTACTCCCTCATCTACGAATCCCACAAATCGTGGTACTCGTTCGTCATCACCACCCTCGTCGGCTCCGTCTACGCCTACGGCTTCCTCCTCATGGTCCCCAGCCTCTACATCAACTACCGCCTCAAGAGCGTAGCCCATATGCCAGGCAAAGCCATGATGTACAAGTTCCTCAACACCTTCATTGATGACCTCTTCGCTTTTACCATCAAGATGCCCATCCTCCACCGCCTCGCCACCTTCCGCGACGACATCATCTTCTTCATCTACCTGTACCAACGATACGCCTACCGCGTCGACTACACCCGCGTCAACGAGTTCGGTCAAGTCGGCGAAGACGACGCCGGAGCCAAGAAAGACGCTGTCGAAGCACTCGAGGAGAAGCCGGCTGCCGAGAAAGTGGGCAGCAAAGCGGCCGTCGCCACAGGCGCAGACAAGGCACAGGCCAAGAGGAGAAAGTAAGGGCTCTAGAATCCCTGCGCAGTTGTTTTCTTTCTTCTACACAGGTTTTTTGCTGGAAAAATGAATGCACTTGAGGCTAATCCTAGAGAAAAAACGCGATAAGATAATGGAGACGTGGATAGACAAAGAGGGACGTCTCTGCTTCTGCGTGTAAAAGACTGTATAAAATTCGTACGCTTTTCGGCATGGCAAGACTTGAAATCGTGTTTTATTTGAGAAATGGGAAGAATATATATGCTCACACACACAACACCTCACTCCCGTGTCCATCGGCGACGCTGTTTTGGGAGTCATAGCACTCTAACCGTGATATGATATTGACGATTTTAGACCACCATTAAACTACAGAGTAGTGTTGAACTATTTGCAGGTTTCAAAGCAGCTTCTGCAATTTCCTTGGAATTACTCACGTCTGGTATGGCAATACATCATCGAAGTGCAACCACAGAGTTAAGAATAGGCATTGAGTGAAGAATGTACACATATAACAAAAAACTACGGAGTACTCAAACTCGCCATCTTACTGGCTAAGGAAACTTATGCATAATAATCCAACACAGGTTCACATCCTCATTCTTCCGTCAATGAATCTTCATCATCGCCACCGAAATGTTCAACGAAGCGATCAGCAGCCTCGGACTTCAGTGTGAAGCCCATATCTGCCAACTTCCTCCGCATCAAGTATGCGAGAAAGTCTCCTTGGAAGCTATTGTCCTTGGAAGGTGGTTCTGAGTCGAACCTGTTCCCATTCTTGTGTCGTAGGCGACATGAAGAAAGATTGGTGATTACAACCTGAAACCCAGGCTTACCATTCACTTTCACAATAACAATGTCCTCGGGTGACGTTGCACTGTAAATCCCATACTCTCCCAACAAGTTGACGTTTTCCACGGCCCTTTCAACTATCTTATTCCAAGTCGAGCGTGGGCTGGATAGGGCAAGGTCTTGGAGTGGAAACCCCTCGACGTATTCCACTAGAATTCCTTTGACGTGCAACGGATGGAAGGCCATTACATCTCCCATATCTTTCTTGCAGGGTGGCAAGCCACGGAATCGACGGGCGTCGGCATCGGCGTCTCCATTCGGGTCGAAGTTTACAAGAACACCAAGTCTCGGAATTGAATCGCCTTGCAGTTCATGGAGTGTTTGGTAGCATTCGACTTCGCTTTTGTACAGAGCGAAGAGCTCATGGGCGAGATAAGCTTCGGCCCTTTGACGAGGCCAGTAAGCCTGGTTCCAAATTTGGGGATTGCAGTCCAAGAGGTCGATCAAAGGCCCAATGCCTCGGTTCTCAACCAAGCGCCGATAAGTTACTTCGACTTCTGGCGTCCACGGTTTAATCTCATGCGAAGAGCGTAACTGGTCGGCACACCGTCGATCGAACAGTTTCAGGAAGCCTCGTACGGGACTGCCTGTGCTCATAATGTCGACTATCATTGAACGACATGTATCTCGTGCTACCAATTCATGCACGCGTAACTGCAGTGTAAAGTTCGCTTCGTACGCCGAGGGCAGAAAAGCTGTTACTGTTAGGGACTGGCCGACTTCATAGTCCTTAGGTGGTACCGACGGGTTAGTGTTGGATGAGGTCATTCTTTTTGGTCGATCGTCTTTGAAAATAATCAGTTGGGTACTATTCTATCGAAATGAGTGCATGCACAACCATTGCATCCTTGGTGATGGATGCAGAGGAGAAAACGGCATTGAAATAGGTTGATCCATCCTTTTTGGAAGCCACGATTTGCATTCCTGACAGGTGGGAAGATTAAAAGGCATGGGAAGGAGCTCTCGTCACTATTCATCTCTATCTCTCGCGCCATCCAAGCGTAAGCCAGTCCAGCCGTTTCATGGTCGGGACAGAAGCTCTCTAGAGCTCTCTAGACGTCGTGGGGAGGTGCGCGCTTCCCTCGGGGAATACTCCATAATTACTCCGTACTGGGAAGTAAAAGGCACTAATATCCATCTGACTAGGCTTCTATTCAGGGCCCATGTCATTTGCCAAGACCCGCAAATTCCGCCCTATCCAGCCCTTAACAAGAGAGTGACACGGCGGCCTCTTACGGAGTACTGGTACTAAAATACACTAGCGTAAAGCCAGCCACTAATCTAGTTTAACAGTCTTGCGCTGTAAATAGCAACTTGTGGTGGGTCATGCTCACCTGGGGAAAAAAAGTGTAAGAATTGCGTGGATCTCATCGTATGAACCCCCCCTTCCTTCCCCTACGGCTTGCCTCCTCTCAGTCTTACTCTTCATCAGTTGCAATTCCCATCGAACATGACACCAATTCGAAGGCTCATTTAAAGACTGCTGTAAACGATCTTGCAACTATTGCCCATCCTCAGAATCGACCATCATTTTCCTAGCAGACGGAACTAGATTATTCTACCCTTCCACGACTCCTATACCCGAGAAGCCACGCCAGCAGGCTTCTCACCTTCCTAAGTGCCGTGTTCACCGTATCTTCTTCACATATATGAAAGCCCACACGATATAGCTCCCTAGAAGCATCCTTGAAAACCACAATTGACTTCTGCGCCCAACGCCCCTCGGTTTCCCTCCTCAGCACCGAACCAAGGCTCACGACTGTATCTCTCTTGAATCTTTGCCGGCACAAACCAGCTCGATCCGCAGACTGCCAACTGTCTCCAGCCTCGATTTATTCGCCCAACATCTCCCAAGCTGTCGGACGAGGAGCTCGGCCGGGGCATCCCCGCCCAGCGGGCGGCGGCCCACGCCCCAGCCGGCCCCAGCGGTGCAACGGTGGTAGAGTCGCCATACGACGGCCATGTGGTCTCGCCTACACGCCCCCATGTCAGGACTTCCGTGTCCTCCCCGACAACCGCTTACTCGGGCTCTTTACGCGGAAAGGCTCGCGAGAGCACGGCGAGAATTGACACCGTTGGCATGCTGCTGGCTGATATTGCCAACCTGATAAGCGACGGGCTTCGCATCTTTGACTTATCCGATAAGACTCATTGGGGGGACGACGAGCACGAGCAGCTCCGAGCGCTTGAAGCGACTCTAGATGAGGCAAAGAAGGATTTTCAAGAGCTGTCACCTCTTGTCAATGGCCAGTTTTACTATGAAAACGACAAAAAATGTACGAACAACACTCTTCCCGGCCATACCCCCGCCATACCCTAGCTCTAATCAAGAACCGCGCTAACCTCGCTGTAAAGACGAGACACTAGAAGATCTCCGCCGCCTACGCTTCCTATTCGATTCCCATATTCAAGATTTCCGAGACTGGTCCCGTATTGGCGGTCCTATCAACCCCGCCTGGGCCAAGGAGACTGAAGAACTGCGACGAGATCTTCACCGTGCCCAGTGTCGGGCCGCCCGCCGAATTTATACCTCGGATCAGGTCACTGGCGACCGTTGCCTCGGCGCTTTCATCGTCTTCCGCAAGCAGCGCACAGTAGCCAGCAATTCGGTCGGGCATACAGACACGGATGACACCGAATACCAGCGCCGCCACGTCGAAGAGCTCGTAGCCTGCAACACTGTCGGCAAATTTGAGCGCTTTGGCGAGCAAGACATTGCCTTTGTCTGTGACTTTTGTGACGGTTTCATCGTCTGGGAAAATCTGGACGCAATGCCCTCTCTCCGTGCTGCCCACGATGGTACGCTAACACAGCGATCGGCTCCGGCGTTCCCTCGTGCGCCTAATCCAAATGTTCCGCTATGGCAGGCTACTGGTTTCTCTGCGATTGTGGGCCAGGAGAAGATCATTGTCTTTGCGCCCGTCGCCATCGCCAACCACGCGCCACCAGCGGTTGGCGACTGGCAAGCGCGGCTATTATGCCCGTACTGTGACGAAGAGTACACGCTCACGCAAGGAGACGATGAAATGGAGCAGGTGCGCTACGTACAGGATGAGAGCGGTTTCGAAGACCTTGCCTCGTTCCAAGAGCATCTCGAGTGGATGCACGGCGCCTCGGCAGTTCCGAGTATCAAGCTGCCCTCAACAAGTAGTTGTCTGCTGATGTGATTGGTCGTTTTAGCTTTGGATTTGGTTTCTTTTGGCTTGTTATTATACCCCTCCTCCCAATCTTTTTTTCTCGTCTTGAGTATTGGCAACTGGACAGCATCTAGAGTTCACTATTTCTTACACTCTCTTATCCCGAAATCCTTGGCTTCCCGCACATCTTTCCAAAGATCGGTCGAGGAGCCCCTCCCGTTTCCGTCTAATCAACGCCCGTCATGAAGTACAAATGAACCTGGTCGAATTTTCAGTGCTGTGGAGGATGGAGTTTCTCCAAGCCAATTTGACATGCAACGTTTCTTTCAAGAGATTTTCTTTCATTTTCTTTAATTCTTTGTTTTGGGCTTAGAATGGATAGCCAGCGTCAAAAAAGACCCTCTTCCCTACAATGGGTGCATAATTGGCTTTGCTAAATACCACTATCGACGGTGTCGATGAGGACGATTTTATAAGCTGACAGGTAGATATATAAAACGTATTAAATTACAGTCAATTGATTTACTAAGTGTAAACAGCCACCTCCATTTTTGAGTTGGAATGTGTAAAACGCTCAGCACTGTGCCAGAGAAGTAAGAGGGTACCTTCTGGGGTGAAAGAGTAAGAGGAAATCTTGAATGAAGACCATGGCCCAGGCCAGCAGGATCAATAACAGACAGCCTTGGCGTAGGCCATGCCTCAGGAAAAAAAAAGATGGGAGATATAGCATAATTTAATTGGCGGGTAAGCTCAGAAGAAGCGCCACCAGAAGAAAATGATTATGATTAGACCCAAGGCACCTAACGGGCCGTATTGCTTGACCAGGAGCTCCCAATTGATGCGAACGGCGGCGCGGCGGTACTTTTTGCTGTCGTCGCGCAGGCGGCTGCTAATCTCGCCCATGCGCTCGAGGCTGTCGCCGCGGTAAAGGAGGTCTTCGATGTTCTTGGTCATGACCTTTGTGACGTCGCGGAGCTCATCGTTGAGGTGGTCGAGGTTCTGGGTGGCGCGTGAGTCCGAGTAGGTGGCGCGGGTGCGGGAGATGAAGGTGTCGAACTCCATGAAGGCGTAGGGGCGAAGGGACATGCTGTGGACTTGGGCAGCGGGGTAGACGGTTGTGAATTCGCGGGCGAGGTCGGAGAGGTAGGTGAAGGCTAGTTTTCGGGGGTATGTGCGGTCGGTGATGCAGATGAAGACAATATCGCTGTCGATGAGATAGCTGCGAGCTGGTTAGTGGTGGAGGATCAATCAGACGGGGCAGGGCGACATACTGGAGGTTGTGTTGTGAAGATTCTAGGCTCGCCTGTTGTTCAGAGTTGCGACTGAGTTTCCGAAGGATTTGGCGAACTTGCGATTTGATTTCTGCCAGTGAAGACGCTTCCTAGGATCCACGTTAGCAGCGCATGGTAAGTTTCGAGGTGCCACCAGGCAGTCGTAGCTTGGAGGGTGTCGAGGACAGGGGAGGGCATACTCGTTCGTCGTCCGCCGAGGCGCAGAGCATTAAGCCTGGCATACATTGTCAGTCTTCGCCTGCGTCATGTAGTGGTATGGGAGGGGCCAACAAACCGTCTAGACGGGCGATTTGTGTTGAGCGGATCATGGTGATCGTGTGAGGAGCTAGGCTGAAATGGGAATTGCAGGTAACCAATGTATGATGTATTCGATTTCGATCAGGACTCAGTTACGAGGGTGTATTTTGAGCGATCGGATAGGACGGGAA
Source organism: Graphium sp. VPRI43844 (assembly GCA_019925285.1). Taxonomy (NCBI): domain Eukaryota; kingdom Fungi; phylum Ascomycota; class Sordariomycetes; order Microascales; family Graphiaceae; genus Graphium; species Graphium sp. VPRI43844. The sequence continues at coordinate 35,869 of JADHKT010000036.1, read as the reverse complement.
TGTGGTTGCGAGGGCAGCACGTGCAAGTGAAGAGGTGTGTCCGTCTGCCTAAGCACTGAAATGGCCACGTCGCGAGAATGGCGGTTGTCCAATGGACATATGGATAATAATTGATTAGAAATAACCGAGAAGCTCGACTTGATTTGCTAGATGACTCGTAGAGGTAGTTTAAACGAACACTTTAAGAATAACCACTCCAGTCAGGCGTGAGAGAATGAAATGGCGATGGGAGAAAAAGTTATCGATGTCTTGAACGCCCGTCTGGAGCCTGTCCATCCATCCACATACCTTAATAATCCTTAATTTTAGTTAGCTACGTACCTGCACCTGGGTGGGCTTTCAGCACTAAGAGCGACCCACTCGGTAGTGGATGGCATTTCTTCACTGCTTACTCATCCAACTTTTTTTGGTCTCTTTTTTAACCTGGTTCAAGATGCTCTCTCTCCTTCTCTTGTTCTGGCAGCATGGTCCAACTTCTACAGATTTAACGCTACCAGATTTCCCTCCATTTAGAACCAGGACTCCCTGAAATTATCCAGGCTCGAGATTCACTGTAACCTTAAAGCCACTCGTTTGGTTTCTGCAAAATGAAAATGAAAATCTAGCCTCTCGCCCCAAGGGCAACTGCCTTCCTCGTGGCACATTGAAGTTCGGACCATGGCTTCCAACGACGCACATAGACATATTCCAGTAAAAGTTTCTCGATTCTTTCCCCCATTTATTTCGCATAATATGTCGGCTTGAGCTTCCTCGTGTACTGTTCTTCGATGTTCTGCGGCAAGAGGAGCTGTTGTTCCCGGGCCAGCGCCGTCCATCTGTTGAGGTTCTAGACTTCTAACCCAAATGTCTCTGTACGGATATGGATAGTGTGGGCCTGAATCCAGGAACAATCAAGAGCATTCATATAGAATCAAAATCCTAGAGCAAATCTTTCTCTGAAATGTCATCATTGAGATCCACCGGCGAGCTGTCTACCTGTACAAGTATTTCGCCATTCGCTGTCCGTTAACAGACCCCCTTCCTAGCGACAATGTACCTTTCTGAATATATATTCCCGCCAGGAGGCAAAAGACGTGCCCCATTAAGGCCTCAAATTCGGCGGTTTGCCTACAACGATTACTCTTCGCCTGTTTACAATCGAAAGTTGACAGCCTGGGTCCCGCCAGATGTTCGCTGGGTGGCACGAGAGGGTCCAGTGCCCCTGGAACGGCCATTGATGGATCACTCTCAAAAGACTTTGAAAATATCCCGGCTCACTTCTAGCAAGCCCAAGAATACCTGGAGTGAAAATTATCTGATGTCAAACGAGAAATCTCCATTGGCAAGCACCGATATCCGGGTATGTCGTTCCGGATCTCCATCCACGCATCAAAGGCACAGGAGCCGAGTGGCTTTGGATATTGGCCTGCTAGCTTCTTTTCCCTTTCTGACGGAATGGCTTCTAGGCGATCCTTGGGGTACCGAATGCGTGGTCCATTTTCAAGACCCCAGAACAAGACAGTCTCCTCAACCTCCTGCCTGGACAAGACTTTATCACCTACCAGCAAGGCTGCTTTGGGCAGGAATTAAGATTTCTATCAGCAGCGTTGTTCAACGATGAAACTTTCGTCTCGGACTGCGCCATGTTCCGGTCATGTCTTGCCGAAGGTATGCTGGGCCCACGCTTCGTCAGGCGTGGTCTCGGCAGCCACGCACACAAGCCCAAACACGACAAGTTCATGCTCGAGGAAATCGAAAAGAGATGTGAATTCAAGGTTCCGAAAAAACTCCGGCGGGAGATACTTTCGTTGCAAAGTAATGTCAGTGATTGTGCGTTGAAAGCTATGTTGAAGTAGCAAGCCATTTGGTATGATGCTTTTGGTCGTTAGCGGTTACTTGTAGATGGTGGATGTGTAGGGCTTCATGTTTCACCAACATTCGTTTTTACACGGTACATTTCTGCAATGGACTCATTCTTTGTCTTTTTATCTTTCCACGATGGCCTTCATTTGTTGAGGGGCAGGTCGAAGAGCGAGCGGTTATCGTTGTCAGGTTTATTCGGAATCCTTTACTGAGTTCCTTTACTTGATAATATGGAGGCATATTATCTCCGGGATACAGAATTGCCCAAACGGTATTTTCATCGAGGCTATGGTCTCTTATATAGGTAATTTTATCGTTCGGTGGCTCCAAGTGATGCGAACAATTTCTCTTCATTGCCATTCTCGTCTACACGTACGTGATCCAGATCATTCTCACACACGCTCAGCAATATGGACCTGCTTCTTCTCTCCCAGATCAAACAAGACAACTTTTTCCTGCAAAAAGGTGTCCCCGAGAACAAACAAGGGCAAGTCAGTCTCTTGGTTGTAGGGCCGGCTCACGGTAACGCCGGTAGCGCAGAGCCCATTCTTCTTGACCTCATGGAAGATGAGAGACGCGGGGTCAGAGCGGATGGAGACACCGCCAATCTCAAAGGTGATGGTCGGGGGCACGGCGTCACATGCGACGAAGAAGAGGAACTCTGCTTCGTCGAAGACTGCGGGCGGAGTGAAGAGTTGGTTTGTGAAGAGGGCGAATTCTGAAATTACAATAAGATTCAGATTAACAAACTGGTTAATTTGCTCTCTGTTCTTCTTTCTGGGGACTACGTACGGTCTGGGAATACGTTGAGCGAGGTTCCGCTGTCCAGGAGGAAGGGGACGGGGACAGGGTAATCGTTGGATTTGCCGCTTGGGCCGTCTTCGGTTGTGTTCCATGTTATGGAATCGAGGCGGACCATGTAGTGGCCGCCCCATTTTGCGTCTTCGCCAGGGTCTGGGAACTCCTATTTTTTCATTCTTTTGTTAAAGAGACTTTTCCTTTTTCGTTGGGGGGGTGGTCTTATTGCCATTAGTTTGAGAGGAATAGGGTGCGGGTGCCAGGCTTACGGTGATGATGTCCGTTGTGCCGAATTCTCCCGTCTTTACATCGGGAACACCGCCAAATGCAACATAGGATTGCGACTTGTTGCGCGACAGGGCGAGAGAAAACATGGGTTCTAGGCCGTCGTTTACCATGCTTTTGAAGAGTGTGTCGTACGGCGTGGATTCTTTCTCTTTGTTTACGGATCCTGTGCCATTGGCGAAGCCGAGGCCTAGAACGCCGCTGCTCACGGCATCACCTTGCCATGCGCCTTCGGTAGCGAGGCCTATTTGTTGGTCCTTGAGGGTTAGGCCTGCGACTTTGATGCTGTGCAATTGTCAGATTGTTTGGCTTGTTTTCAGTTTTCAGTTATTTCGAGTCTGGGAGCTTACTCTGCGAGGCCAAATGAACCCTTGATGTAAGGGCCAGTGCCGACAGTCGAGCCAAACTTCAAGTCCAGAGTAACACCCTCAACTTTTTCCAGTTCCCCTTCAAATAATGGGCCCAAGTCGCAGGTTTCAATATTCGAAGGCCGTCCGGACAAAGTATCAAAGCACCTGAACTTGTTGCTGAATACCCAGGTGTCTGTAGCACCAGTATCTACAATCAGATCGTATGCGTCGCCATTGATTTGCGTCTCGACAAGGTACTCAATTTGGTTCGCAGCGACCTCGGCCAAGGTTACATTCTCGGTGGGCGGAGCGTCAGCACTTGAGATTCCTGGACGAGAGGAATGAGCCACGGGCTTATGCGAGTGCCTGGATAGAGCCTTTGCAGCTGCTTGGAAACTGGATAGCTCAATTGCTTTGGCGGGGAGGACGCTCTTGGCTATGGGGATCCCGGCAATCTCGCGGGGGGACTTGGCAGAGGGTTGGGGGGCTGCTGTTGCTAGGCCAAAGGCCATGCTGCCGAGAAGGCAGCGCAACAAGGTTGAAGGCATGACTATTGATGTGTGACGGGCGCAATTGAAGCGAACGTCGAAGGTTGAAATGAAAACGAGGCGAGAGAGGAGAGAGAAAGAAAGACTAGACACAGAAGCTCAATCGCAAGCACCTATGCACCAAGGATAGAGGGGAAGATACGCGGGCGGTATTTGTATATATGTGTGTATCGGCATTCAAGGCAACGTCCCGTTTGGTCTACTAACGCCACAGGACGGAGCGGAGACGGGAGCGAACACCATCCTAGCACAAGTGCCCAGAGCTTGCTTTGAAGAAAGGATTGAGCGGGGAGATGATTGGTCAAACAATTTACGGCGAGTCTTTTGCTCGTCCTTTACATGTATTTACACGGAATCTAAAGGGGGCTTGAGCAAGGATGTAATAGCCCGGAAGGTTAAACTACAAGGAACAGAGGATCCAAGACAGTTGGTCCTGGTGGGATTATGGAGATGAGAGCGTGTCACGACAGCTCGGTGCCTGCAGGTTGAATCGGTTTACGGTTTACACAGCATCATGGCCTGCTTCATGAGACGAGGTGCTGTACACCTTGCACCTCTCCGTGTTACATGTCCTCGCTGTTCCTTCAGGATCAAGACTGTATAATAGGTGTTGCTATAATTTCTCAAGCAGCTCAGTCCACGCATAGCCACTTCAACTTCCATTCTCAGTGGCCGTCACCATTGGGCATTGGGGACATGCAGAGAAAGGAAGAAGGGGGGCCGAATGGATATAGCCAAATGGTGTCGCGTGGGGCGGCGGGGAAGTTTTTTTTTCTGCGGTGGGAGAACGAAGATCTATCTCACTTAGATTGGGGAGTTAATTTATATTGCCATTCCAGAGGTTGATAGCGAAGTACGCATAGCGCATGGCGACACATGTCGGCAGAATTTGGGCAAGGGGAGGCTGTCTTCTTTCTGAAGACAAGCGTGTCCCGTGTCTCGTCATTGTACTTGGGAGGATTGCGATCAGTTGTGATCAGTGAGGGTCGCAAGGTCGCAAGGGCGTTAGTGGTGCTGTAATAGCCATAAGTCAGTGACTGTGATGACTAAGGTGAGCCCCCAAACCCAGCTGTAGAAGAAATACTACTCCATCCATACAGCAACTAAAAGCGCTATTTCAACCCCCCAACCAAAAAGTCGGAATTAGCTAATCGATAAGAAATTGTAACCCCCTCCAAGAAAGAGTCTTAGAATTCTTCCATACTCCAACACCCTCAGACCTCAGAGGAAGGAAGAGACGGACCAAAAAATTACTTCCTACTGCCGAGAGAAGAAAAGGAAGAATTGCCACCTTCCAATCTAAATCTGCCGGCATTATTGCAGCTATCCTCGCTTTTTCGCATTTTCGTACATTCCGTACCATAATACTTCCAAAGTAACGGAGGCTTGAGCTACCATCCCGCTTCTCTATACAGAGCCCGCTGTCTCCTGCACCAGGTCTTCGCCATTTACCCATTGACAAGCATTGGCCATCGCATCGGGAGCACAGCAGTTCTCCAAACCTAACGAAGGAGAAACCCCCAACCCCAATATTGATTATTTCCCCGCATAACATCTGCGTTATAGCTCTTTCCCCGATACGGAAGGCAACTGGGATAGATTCCGCCGAGTGTAGCGAATAACTTTTCCAAGTACAGGGGAAAGAGAGTGTGTAGCTCGGCGTATTCGGTGCCACCTTCAACGGTAACTGATTTGGGGTTGCTGCATCTTCTGGAAGATAACCATTGCCTGTTCGGGCGCCATCCTGATTCAATATGGCACCGTCGGCCGCTGCCCATGGCAAGTCGCGCAGCTTGCTTCTGCTGCAGAGACTACTCAACCTCCGCGACGGAGCTAGTCCCCTGACTCTGGTTCTCGACAGCCTCGAGCAGAAGGCTACTCCTGCTATCCAAGAGTTTATGACAAGAGCAAAGGTAGGCATCCACCATGCTTTTTTTTTGTAGCAACTGACTTGCAAAGCCCCGTTTGACTGACACGGACAACCTTTAGATATCTGGTACCAAAATTATCTTTGTCTCTTTCGCTACTCTGCGTAAACCTCGTGATGCTGCGGTTCTCGTGTCCGCCAGAGGAAAGACCTTGAGTACTCTCCGTTCCGAGATCTTGAGACACTATCCCCCACAAACTGCCAATGTCGCCCCCAAGGGCAAATCTTCGCTAGGTATGTTGCCAGCTTCATCGCAAGCTTCGGGGGCAAGCACCTAGGTACTAATGTGTTCTGATAGGCGCCCTTGTCATCTTCGACTCTGTCAATATCCCCATATCCAATAGCCCCTCATCCTTCTGGAACTTCCTTACCACTCTCGTAACACCAACTGTATCTCTCCTTGTCACATACCACACCGATATCCCCCCCATCCCCTCTACAGCTCACAACGAGTACGCCCCGTCAGCCATCACTCTTTTAGCCCACCTCGCAACAGCCATTATCCGCCTCTCAAGCATCGAACAAGAGCTTGACCGCCAACGCGCTCGCGACCGCAGCCTTCCCGAACCCGAATTTGGCCTTAATGAGGGCAAAGAAGGCGTACTAGTCGGCCTTCGTCGCGGCCCACGTGCATCGGGCCCCGTTGTTCTAAACGTCGAGATCCGACGCCGAAGCGGCCGCGCTGAATCCGAGTCTTTTGTCCTCACGCCGGACCCGCAGCGCCTACGACCCGGAAACCTGGCAATTCAATCCTCGTATCCTGGTTTCGCTGCGCCCGTTGAAGAAGGATCCGAAAAAGGCAATGCTGGCGATGGCGAGGAAGAGCCATCGAGTTCGTTTGATTTGGGTCTCACGGAGAAACAGAGACGGGATAGGGATGGTGTCATTCCTCCATACTTTGATGCCCAGACCGATATTGGCTTTGGAGAGGGAGGTCGGATTTTGTATGAGATGGGTCGGGAGGATGACTTTGATGACGAAGAGGATGAAATTTGAGGGATGGCATTTGACTTCCTTCCGCGAACTCGATTTTCGCTTCTTAACTCGAAGTTTTATGACTGCGTGCATGGTTATCTAGTTTAGGCGAGCAAAAAGGAAGGGAGAAAGAAAACACGGTCGCGATAGACACTAGCATTAGAGGGAAACAAGGCGACTACGGGAAACCGAGAAAGGAAAAGGAAACGACAAGACGAATAGTTTGATACCACGGTGCGAATTGATATTCAAAATATATATATCTCATATGGTTCTACGTCTAGCTCCTTGGGAATGCGAGCACACTTACACCAGTCTACTCCGGCTAACAAATGCTCATCTGGAATGCAAAACAATCTTTAACCAGTAGCAACAGGAAATATGACATGAGAAAAAAAAAAGAAACCAAATTGAGGGAGAGAATTAGCCCCTGTTCAAAATAGGCGTCGGGTGGGTGGGAAATGTCGAGAGTTGGAGATTTATTTCCCGTCGCAATACCGTGGAATTGACGGGGCTGAAGGAGCGGATGCCCAACTTGCGAGCGTAAGACTCGTCGTGTACGCCATGGCAATGAAGCCGAATATACAGAGGAGGATGTCGGAGATGCGCCAGAGCCGGGTGTTGGCTACGGCCTTGTAGTGGAGCATTGGCTGTGGGTTTCTCCATGTTAGACGGGACTCAAGAGGACTGGTTTGTGTGGGAAAGGAGTCTTACCGGGTAGATGTAGACGAGCGGGATGCAAGCAAAGTTACCGACCAGCGCGACAAACTTGTCCAAGCTGTCGGCACCGCCCCACGCAATTATCGAACACACAGCCACCATGAGGAAGCGGAAGGCGTTCTTCTGCCACTTGATGTAGGGGTTGTACTTGCCACTCTTAGTGAAGAGCGCATTCTCGGTAATACGGATGGCGGGGAAGAGTTGCAGTGGAATGGACAGGAGGATGGCGACCGAGTAGAGGAACTGTACACCGTTGACCATCTTGTTATCCTGCGGGAGATTGAGAAGGACGACGGTCTCGGTCTTGGAGCCGTAGGCCGCGTACGAGATTGCGCCCATTACGGTGAAGAGCGTGGTGATGATGATCATGACGACGAACATGACCTTGGGGAACTTTTTGGGCTCGCGCATGGATTCCTGAATGGGGATGATGAGGCCGATGCCTTCAAAGGTGAAGATAGCCGTGCCGATGAAGAGCGTCCAGTCCTTCTTGTTGAACTGGATGATGTCGGCGAGGCCTTTGGTGTGAAGCGTCAGGACGTCGTAGTAGAAGAGGTATGCGAGACCGATGAGGATGAAGGCGTCGGCAATGAGAGCTGTGAAGCCAAGCTTTCCAATATCTCGCAAAAGCGAAAAGGGGAGGAAGATGATCATTTGTAGGATGATGAGCCAGGTGATAGAAATGTACGTCTTGCAGTTCGACACCGCGAGGATAACTGCGCGTAGGTTCTCTGCGGTAAAGACAATGTACGCTGCCACGAAACCGATCTGACTAAGGACGACCGAGGCAAGAATGAGGTTACGGAGCCACTTGCCGTAGAGAATGCCGCCAATGTCGCCAAAGGAACCTTCTATCTTGATGCGTGTCGTGACCAGCAGGACGAAGCAGTAGTAGCTGAGGGCCGCAACGCCGAGAAGCACCGTGTTACTGAATAACATGCCACCGTTGAGGTATGCACGAGGAAGGAAGAGAACGCCGGTACCGACAAAGGACTTGAGAAGCAACATGGCCGCTGTGGTCGGGCTGTTGTCACCGGTGTTGCCGCGTTCCTTTCTACGCCGTTTCCGACGCGAGGGCGTGAGGAGGGCACTATCCTCCATAGGCTCTCGGTCCTCGTCACTTTCGTCGTAGGGATGTTGGTCCTCGTCTTCGGGGCCCGAGGAGAAGTACTCGCCAGGGAGAAGAGCTTCGTCGTCTTCTTCGAGTTCTTCACCAGCAAAATGCCCGTAAATGGTAAGGAATTCGAGAAAGCTCGTGGTCAAGACCCGAGGTTGTCCACTGCCCCTCTCCAACCCCGAAGCATCGGGAGCTGGACTTCCAGCGGTCCGGAAGATGTAGTTTCGACGGAAGCCACCAGGCACCTTGATCGTGTTGATATCGAGGACCTCCTCTTGGGGCTCGGGTCGAGGGACGCTGAAACTTTGGCTCCGCTGCATTCGACCACGGGCCTCGGCCTCTTCAGTCCACTTGTAGATTCCTCGGGTGATATCTCCACCTTGAAGTCTCAGACTAGAAAACTCCTGGTTATCGCCATCCTTGCCGTTGCTGCCAGCGGTCTGTTTACCCTTCCCGTCTCGCACCGACGACGCCTCGGAGCTGGCATCAGTAGGTTGCACAAGATGCCTCTTGACAATCTCGGGGTCCTCGTAGGCTCCATTGGCATTCGATCCGGCACGATTCCGTGAGTCGAATGAACCATAGCTGGGCGATGTGCCGGGTTGTAACAGGTTTGCCGCATTGAGAGGCGGTGGTTGCGGCGTCGGGGTAGCTTGGCGGGCGGGAGGTGTGCCAAAACGTGGAGGAGACGTGCCTAGAGAGTTGGAGAGGGCAGCAGCCAGTGCCGAAACACCAGGTCCAGCAACATTGCCACCTGCACCGGCGAGGGGCGTCAAGCTTTCCGGAGGCTGGTTGTTAGAAACCGATGCGCGGGATACCGATAATCGGGAGGCCGGTGATGTTCCCATCATATGAGAGGGGATAGGTGACGCTAATCGAGCAATTGAATCGGCACGAGGGGCGGAGGAGGCGGCATTGTTCCCGGAGGGGGAGGTCGATGGAGGGATCGAAAGGGGATTGTTACGTGGTATAGACATGATTGAGGGCGGTTGATCAGCAACAGTTCAGGCTCATTCTGGGGCCAAAGGTATCTATGCAAACAGTCGGTTTGCAAGAAGTGATTTGGAGTCCCTGGTCGGCAGGGAACTTGGCGACTTGTGAGTAATATAATGACCGGGAATAGGGATCGCGCAGATAAAGCCGCAGGAATTGAAAGCCAAGAACAAACTAAAGGATAGGCAAAAAGTAGACTATAAATGAAAAAATAGGCTCATGTTCCGGATCTCAGGAGTTCGGCCAGGTTGTGGTTGTCGAGGGAGGACGGCGGTAGTTAGAGGCTCGGACAGGTTTGGTGAAGATCGTGACTGACTAGGTTGGGGTTCTCGAGAGGCTTGGAGTGTTGAGTGGCTACAGCGTGGCTCGATAGCAACCAGTGGGGGTGTTGAGTCGGCTGACCAATTTGCTACAAGCGATTAGAGGCTGGACCTTCAAGCTCAATGAGCTAATACTGCTGGATACCTGGCGCTACCAGGTGGGCCAGGTATGTACATACATACCATACCATTGGCGGTATCTACTCCGTACTCCGTACTCCGACTCCGTATTAGTGTTGCAAACTCGACTCCCGTAGCCATGTCATGGCGGGTATTTGAGCGCCTCCAGCCTGTTTCAACCACCGAGCGGCCCTCTCTAGCGGTATTTTGATACCCTACACGTAAAAGTGGAACTTGCCCTGGAATGGCGAACCCTACAGTGGAGCCTAGGCCTTGAGTGAGGGGTGTTTTAGTAGCTCGTCTGCAGAATGGGAAATGAAAGAACTTTAAAAAGGTGCCCCAACATCGCCAAGTCTATCATCAAGTGCAGACTGTTTCAATGATGGTCAAGAAGCTCACATCCAGTTAAGCTGGTCGAATACCAGAGTCATGGGGCGGGATCACGCACTCTTTCATCGGGTCATCCTGGTATTGCCGTGTCCTGTCCATGTCTGTCCACAGCCATTACGAAGTCCTGGCGTTTAAGATCCAAATCTCGAGAGTTTCGACAACTCAACTGAGCCGAGGACATTGTCAGGTTAGGACGCAAGGGAATTCCTGGGAATCGAAGTACTCTACGGAGTAGGCTGTTTGAGATAGAGAGGCCTCTTATCGAGGAAGAGGAGTGTTGCCGGCAACGTCACAGCTGTTGTCCCTTGCTGCTCTTGTTAGGTGACGTCACTGTCAGTGTCCTTGGCGATCTCAACTATCAGACCAAACCCCTGGTTCCGCAACCTTTTAAGAGAGCATGTTGGCACTGATACGTCTGTAGATTCTCTACTTCTGAACAGCCTTAAGAAACTCGCGATGCCTCGATAGCCTTGCCATCAAAGGGTTCAAAACACTCGAAAGCACAAATGGACGAGACGACCGCCGCCGCCACCCCCAAAATCTCAATGTCCCCATATTTACAAGCCACGCCGCCAAGCCCCAAGGGCATCGACACTACGGAGTACGGAGTACTCCGTAAAAAAAAGCCAAGGACGCGTGTCGCGCAAAAGATTCAACTTCGCTTTTACGGAGTAGGAAAAAAAATAAAAAGAGCCTCCCTCTCGAACTATTACTATTCCCTGTCTGTTCTCGTATGGTTGAATCGGTATACAGAAGGCATAGCCCCCGGCTTGTGGTAAGAACTCGACTACCGTAAACCTGGATGGCCAGATTCTAGATGAAGATGCATCCAACTCGGTGCATCTTATCTGGCAGGATGGCATGTAACAAAATAGGGTGTGGTGTCGGTTGATACCCTAAAGGGCCCCTTTTAAAAGCTATCCGTACGGTTTAGTAAACGAAACTACACCGTGAAGCTCTATGCGAGGTCCTTTTACCGACTATTCTATCCTGTTGTCTGGCCGCTTGCCCCTGAACGGCATCGTATCCAATCTTTCGTACCAGTGTGCCATGAAATTCTAAACTAGACCCGTCACCCACTTAATTACCACACCCAAAGTGGAACGGACAACAGCATCTTTTTAAACTAAAGCAGTGGGCTGGTCAATGATACTTCACGCCCGTCCTAGACTAGTTGGCACTGCCTACGTACTCCGTACGTACTCGTACGTACGGAGGACTCAAAGACCTCTCTCCGAGAGTAAATCCCCATGCGAGAACGAATAGAAGGAGATCTCGTATTATTTAGGTTTAGATGGATTTTCCGAACCAAAAAGGGCCGCATAAGTTGCCGTGGCTCCACCTCACCTTGCAGTAGAATGGATGGCATGACAGCCCCTTTTTGAAATAAGATGGCACCTGTCGGTCGCATTGAAACTGTCAAATTGTTTTGGCTCTTTTCATCATCCTCGAAGTAGATGACATCCACTCTTTCCGTGTAGTTCGTTCTTTTACTACCGATCCCGAGCAATCATCCTGCCATAACAATGTATGGCCGTGCTTCTAAGTGGGATCCTCGATACTGGGGGAAGCGTGTGTGGATTGGCCTCGCTGTGCTTGTTGCCATCATCATTGCCATTGTCGTTGGCGTAGTTGTCTCGCGCAACAATGCGAATCGATACCCCGATTATACGCCCCTCGCATACAGTCTCGCCGATACATGTACGCTCCTTTTCTTTCTCATCTTATCGCAGCCATCCACTAACAAGCTCCATCCGAAGATTCCGGCGAAGGTTTCTTTGACAAATTCAACTACTTTACTGGTTATGATCCAAGTGAGTCCCATGACGGCATTTTGGTTATCGCACTGAGCGGGACAGTCTTTCTTACCATTCGTTTCTCCAACAGCACACGGCTTCGTTCACTATGCGAATCACGATCATGCCCAACAATTAGTAAGCGCTGGCGAAAGATGTCGCCGGAGCTGTTAGCTAACAGGACACTATAGAATCTGACGTATGCCTCGTCTGAACGTGCTATTCTACGAGTCGACGCCAAGACTGGGCCTGGGGACAATCCCGATGCCTCGACAGGACGCCTCTCCGCACGAGTGGAATCCAAAACACAGTACAGCCAAGGACTTTTCATTTTCGACGTCAAGCACAGCCCGTACGGTTGTGGAACGTGGCCGGCGTTATGGCTCACAGACCCAAACAACTGGCCGCAGAACGGTGAAATCGACATCCTCGAGTCTGTAAACCAGGGAAACGACGGTAACAACATGGCGCTACACACAAGCGACAAGTGCAAAATGAATGTCAAACGTAAAGAGACGGGCAAGGCTGGTGGAAAGGACTGCAATGCAAACATTTCAGGTTCAAAGGGGTGCACAGTCCTCGGTCCAACTCAGACCTATGGTGAACAATACAACGCCCAGGGTGGGGGTCTCGTTGCCATGGAGTGGCGCAACGAGGGCATCCGCATTTGGCAATTCGACCACGACGCCGTCCCGGGAGATATTACGGGCAAGAGCCCGGATCCTAGTACTTGGGGCACAGCTCTAGCTGATTTCCCCAGCACGAGTTGCGATATGGCGTCGCATTTCAGGAACCAGTCCATCATCATCAACATTAGCCTCTGCGGAGACTGGGCTGGTGCTACCGATGTATACTCCGAGGCTGGATGTGAGTACATTGGTGATCCATACCATAGCCAGTTCGCGATTCCATGTGCTAACCCGCTTCTTGCCAGGTCCTGGAAACTGCACCGGTTATGTATCGGACAACCCAACTGCTTTCGAACAGGCTTACTGGGAATTCGGCGCGTTTGAAGTCTATCGTGCCTCGTAGACGAGGCAAGCGAAAACACACGAGGAACAATGACAGAGACAAAGGCATGGAGCGGCTACATGTTAGCCTACGGTAAGGGAAAGGAAAGGAACGGGAATGGAATGGTCAGGCGTTGAGGAGTTTGACGGCACTATTCATGTACCACTAAGCAGCGCCAGATGTGAGGCATGTGCGACATAAATACTTGAATTGCAGTTTTCATTGAAATGAACATAGAACATAGTAAAACGCAAGGAGAATAAGTGACGGAGGGGAACATAAAAAAAACACTAGGTGTTTAATGTCACGTGATGGCACTAAATTCAACACCTGCCGAGGGTCAAAGCTCCTGTAAAAACCCAGCCTACCTTCCAACAAATGGGGAGAGAAGGCTTGACAGCCGCTGAAGACTGCAAGGTAATTTGTGGCTGTCTTCGCCTCGTCAACATTCCACTGTCTCGATTACAACCACAACCTACGTCTGGCAGTCCGACGAAAAAAATCTCACGGGCCGAGCCGCATTCACGTAACCGGCCTCTGGTTTCGACAATTATTCCACTCGGCCCTTGTTTTCGTCTAACACTTCAAGCACCTATTATCATTGTTATTTTCTTCATCCCCATCCTTGGCGCCTACTTCCCGACTTTTGGCCTCGATCTCAAGCGATCCCAATCCCCAATGGTTGCCCTCCAAACACGGCATGTCTTCCTTTGTCGGTAGCGCGTGGGGAGGCACAGCCCAGAATACCTCACTCTCTGGCTCGAAGACTGCTATATTCCCTCCTTCGTCGTCTCCCTTCGGCCAGAGTCCCTTTGGTGCTCCAGCGAATGGCGGCGGTGCGCCTGCAAGCCACAACCCGTTCGCGAGCACAGCAGACAACGCCTCTGCCGCCCGATCGAACCCATTCGCTTCTTCCGCCTCCGTATCTCAGCCGAAGCCATTCTCAAATCCCTTCGCGTCAGCTTCCTCCAGTCAGCAGCCGTCGCCTGCGAACAGTCCTTTTCACACCGCCTCCCAAGCCCGAACCAACCTGAATACCTTTGGCAACCCACAACCTAGTCGATCACCCTCCCCTTTCGGCCTCGCCAACAATCAAGGTAATAAGATACAGCTGGTGCACTGCCCCGTCTTCGTGATCCTCTAACGTTTCTAGGTCGAAATGCGACACCGTTCTCTTCTACCCCGGCGTCGAATACCCAACCAAACCCGATATCATCCGCCAAGTTCTCCAAGCCTAATGCGTCTGGATTCGGCCCATTGGCCTTAGATACTTTATCGGCAGGAGAAAGCTCCGGTGATTCGAAATGGACAAAACGGAAAAGGAAGACAAACAATACGGACCAAGCCAATCCGGCCCAAGACGGGCGTCAGCGAAAAGGCCCAGCGCCTTCCGGTCCCAAGGGCTTTGCCAACCAGACAACCAGTAGTGGTTTTGGCAGTCAAAAACCGCAGCGATTCCAGACCGTATCGATAAACCAGAATTCGTCCAACGATCCGTATGCGAAAAGGATTCTTGACCAGCTTGCGAAAGATGGCGTTCGACCACCAAAATGGCCCGCCGACCCAGGAAACCCGAGTAGCACTTCCGGCATGGCTACCTTTAAAGACGCCTATCGAATATATCGAGACAAGGCGCGTGCGTCTCTCGTAAAAGCGAAGCTGATCGACGATCCCGACGACCGAAAACGGCTCGAGGATGCCATCGATTTCAAAGGCATCTGCGAGGAAATGTGTCCAGAGTACGAAAAGATTGTCCGTATAACCGAATACGATGTCAACCAACCCGAAAAGGACTCGTTTACCTCATTTCCAACCACTGATCGCATGGTCAAGAAACTCGCTCGGTCGGCTGCTGGCCAAGAGGCGCCTCTGCCTATGGATGTGCGGTCGATCTCGGCGTTGCAAAAGACCTTGGACTATTTGATCGAAGACCTTCTGCAATCCGACGACAACCTACCTCTTCTGCATGGCTTTCTCTGGGATCGGACCCGCGCCATCAGAAGAGACTTCGCTTTCTTCTCCACCATGTCTCCAGAGGAGATGCGCCAACAAGTTTACTGCTTGGAAAACATTGTGCGATTCCACGCCACTTCTCTACACCTCCTGTCACAAAAGGGATTCGCGCCTGAAGACTTCTCAGAGCAACAAGAAGTCGAGCAATTGGGCAAGTCGCTCATCTCTTTGATGTATGCATACAATGACTGCAGCGCCCAAGGCGTTCCCTGCCCGAACGAGGCCGAGTTCCGAGCCTACCAGCTCCTTTTCCGCGCCTCACACCCCAACATCCTTGAAGACGTGCAACGGGAGTGGGATCGACGGTTTTGGATGGAATCGGACACGGTCCGCACTGCCGTCTCCCTCGTTGAAGCCATGCAAAACACTACCGATTTTCACGGTCCTTTAGGCGGAAGCCCTTCTTTCGCCGCTTCTAGTGCTTATAACTCCTACTTCAGGATTGTCGAGGACCCTCAGGTCTCCTTCACCATGGCCTGCTTTGCCGAGCTACACTTTGGCACTATTCGACGATCGATCCTCGCGGCACTGCTCAAAGCTTTTGCACGACCGCGCGGCCCACCCACCCGGGACATTACAGCTTCTGTGCTCAACGACTACCTTCGTTTCGACTCGCCTGAGGAGGCGGTGGAGTTTGCCGAGATGCACGGTTTGCGATTCTCGCCAGACGAGTCAAATCCTGACGACGTTTCGCGAAGCTGTCTGGTCCCCGAATATGGCAAGGGTCTCGAATACCCCCGCATCCACCATTCATTTTCGTATGCCCTCGTCGAGAAGAAGAGAAGCGGACGTGCTCTTCCAGAAGTAATCCGCAGTTCTGTCTTCGAAGTCGTATCGGATGCGTCACTCCAATCGCCAGACGAGGAAGACAGTCTCTTCGTGGCCCAGAAATCTGTCTCAAAAGAGAAGAAGCATGTTCGTTTTGCTGGGGTTGGACCGGAAGCCTCTCAAGCCTCCCCAGGAATGGGGCAACCACAAGGTGAGAAACGAATCTCAGATCAATATATAAAGAGAAGAAAACTAACATGACCGCTCAAAGGCTCGCCATTCTCCACGTCAGTGTCATCACCTTTGGCGATGAGCAAAGAAAATCAACCGCCACCCTCGCTCTCTGCATTCAAACCTCAGTCAGTCGTAACCCCGGCTGTCGCTTCAAGTCCCTTCCAAGGTTTTGGTCAGGCTGCCCCAACACCTGTGGCTCAACCGCCGACATTTGGAAGCCTCCTCGGGCCAGGGACGAAACCCGCATTTCCAAGTACCGCCGCCAATCCACCTCCCACCCCATCTACTCCTTTCGGTACAACCCCAGCTGTCGCCTCTGGGGCTATCACCACAGATGTTGGTCAACCTTCAAGCACACCGAACCCAACCCCGTCGTTTTCTTTTGCTCCAGCTTCTACCAAATCAGGACAAGACACACCCAAGGCCTTTCCCTCCGTTGCACAGCCAAGCAGCTTGCCAACCCCCTCCTTTTCTCAGCCCTCACCTCCGTCATCAGTCCTATCGGCCCCCTCTCTCCAGGTCACACCGCCTACCCCCCAATTTCAACTTCCGTCAGGTGTCGCCACTGTTGAATCAGTGACTAGCGCGCCAGCAATTGCCCCTACTGCCAAGAGCATTGCAGGCTTCAACGTTCAGCCTACAGTGCAACCATCTACTGTTCAAAGCAACATCGCGGCCAACCCTTCCAAGAGTGGTATTGAGAAGGCCCCGCCCGTCAACCCTTTCACCAACAGTACACCACCAGCACCCCCGACACCAACAGCCCTCG
The DNA here is from genome assembly GCA_019925285.1 of Graphium sp. VPRI43844. Classification (NCBI taxonomy): domain Eukaryota; kingdom Fungi; phylum Ascomycota; class Sordariomycetes; order Microascales; family Graphiaceae; genus Graphium; species Graphium sp. VPRI43844. Next base: position 18,893 of record JADHKT010000036.1, on the reverse strand, counting down.
AGACTCGACCTCTAGATCCTGTGCAGCAACTTGACAAATTGGTACAATGGTACGTGAAGGGTGATGATGGACTCTTGAGCGACTTTGAAAAGTACATGACGGAGCAAATTGTACGAGAGACTTTTATTCAATTTGAAAAGGATGAGGCTGAACGGAGGAGGAAAGAGGAGGAAGAGAAAGCGGCAAAGGAAGCAGAAGCTTTCCGCGTATACAACCTACGACTCAAATTCTTCTATCGATGGCGCGAGATTGCTCGCGAGAGAGCTCTCAGCAATCTACGCCGGAGCGGCAGAGACCAGATGCGAGCTTACCAAGAGGAGCAGCGTGCGGCGCGTCTTGCCGCAAAGAAGAAGGCAGCAGCCAAAATACGGGATGAACAAGCGGTGAGGGCGAATCGCGTGGATAATGTGAAAAGCTTTAGGGGGCTCATCCAAAGGAGGACCCAGAGTGTACAGGAGACCGAACGTGCCCTTTCGGCAAGCGGTATCCTCACCGGGATCTCCAACAAGTCCCAGGCTCTGTCCAGTGTCATGCGAGACGACAATTCTCCCCTTACCAATGGTGGCACCTCTAGCAGAAGTGCAACGCCGTCGTTTTCGCAGTCGACCTCGAGAGCTAGTCCGAGTAGGATGGGTGCAAAGACTCAAGCGCTGCGGCACGAGTTTTCACAAAGCAGTTTTTTCCGGCGCTCACTCCCGCCGTCTTCGACGAACTCTCGCTACTCGCCGTCGCTGGATGAAGGCCCCGATCGGCCCTTTAGCAGGGTATCAGAGCGATGGCGCCTCAAAGCCATGGGTATCGTGACCATGCCAGACGGAACAGCACTTGCAGAGGTCCTCGCTCGACCAATGATGTCGGAAGGCAAACGATATGCCGGGCTAGGGTCCTACGGACTGCCGTCGCAGCCAAGATCTCGACGTGCTACCATGACAGAGGTTGACGCACAGAACTCTATGCCTGTCGGGGCGCAACCTGCGAATAACTATTCCACGAACAACGAGACGAGCGGTACAAACCAAGACACCCTTATGAGTCCACCAAGTCGAAAACGGTCAGCGGAGGAGGCACTCTCGACAAACTCACCAAGTGGCACGACAAGCGAAAGCAAGCGCGTATTTTTGGATGCCGAGGCTACTGTGAGGGAAATGCGAAAGCTGCGAGAAGAAGTAGAGTCGGGAATCGGGTGGTACAAGGAGCAGAACGAGCGGCTCCAGGACGAGCTCTCGAGCAGGGGCGGGACACCATGGGGCGAAGCATAACACACGGCGTTCTTTTTTGGCGGAAAGAGGTTGCGGGTTGTTTCCGGCGGTTCATTTCATATGTTCTTGTTTTTCTTTTTCTTTTCACATTTCAATATTATGACATGGCTTGTTTGCGTGGTTATCGTGGATTTTTTTTCCTTTCTCAGATGAAAGGCAGCAAAAGACTTTTTTGGCTTTTTTTTTTTAACTGGGGAATACCATACTGTTTTCGCCAACATGCTTGGATACCTTGTGCGTGATGTGCATTATGATGAGATGGGGGTTCTGGAATGGCGAGGCTAGTAGTGAGGAGGCTGTCAAATGTGTATAGAGGAGGAATATCAGGAGGAGGAAAAGGTTGAATATGTTTCTATATCATGGACATGAATGAGAACCATTCTCTCATACACCACTGAGCGAAGGTACCAGGTTGAAAGTTATTACTATTAAGTAAAATCGCGGCGATCCTAGCCAAGTATGAAATGAGAGCCCGTCGCAACGACATAACCAGACATTATGAATCCCAAACAAAGAAAGGAAAGGGGATAGTAAATGGTACATCAAACATCAAACATCATCACCAATAATCATCTAGGAAAAGCTGTAGAGCCCTGTCCCGAAGCCGACTCCCTGGCCCAGGCAGACGGATCATACGGCGCTGGAACAAGAGGCGTCCTCATCCCACCACCCCACGCAGCCCCGGACCCAGCACCTCCCCTCGCAGAAACAGGGGTAGCAAACGGATCTGTGTTCGCAGAAGACGGTGTACGGGCCGAACTAGGAGAGCTGTACACGGGGCCTGGGCAACTTGGCTGTGCCGTGAGAATTCCTAGCGGTGTGTTTCGCGCGTGGGGAATGGAAACTGGAGATTCAGCAACTGGTGAGCGTTCCAGGATTGGAGAAAGTGATTTATGAACAGGGTTGGAAAACAGTGCTTCGCGGGGGAGGAGGAGGAGGTTCGGGGAGCTCTTTGCAACGGGAAAAGTCTCCGTTTTCGGTGTCGTCAAGCGCGTTGCGCAACGGAATGAAAGAGACGATCTGCGAGCTTTGTGTGTCTTGAAGTCGGGCGGGAAGGCTTGAAGACGGCGGTTCCGGTTCTTGCGGCGACGGATGTGCATGAATGTGCAGGCTGCAATGAAGAGCAGGACCGCTGCCGATGCGGCGCATATCGCGGCGATTATAGAGGTTGAAAGGCCTGAAGGTTCGGGTTTTAGGGGGAGGGATTGGCGGGAGGGGCCTATTGGGGCTGTTGTGAAGATTGTCGAGTTTAGAGAGGGAAGGGTTCCTTGGGCTGGGCGTTGGTCACAGGTTGCTTTTAGGGCTATGAGGACTAATTTTCAGGGGTTGGGTTAGTCTCTTTTAGGGGTTTAGTTTCTAGGGGGGGGGGGGGGAGGGGTTGAACTTACAGTTGGCTAAATATCGCTTTCCTCCTCCGGACCGAACACATTGCACACACTTATCAAAGGCATCCGACGACAAAGCTACAGACGAGCCATCTCCCGCACCACAATACGAGAATCGGTCCGGAGAAGAAGGGTCCAGGCCGTCAAGCGTCAGAGCTTCGTGGAGACCGCCACAGGCAGTTGATGTCTGGCAGGGATTCGAACCGGGGATTTCGATGAGCGGGGAGGTTGAGTTTGGAGTTGGGTAGGAGAGAACGCAGTATGTGAAGCTGTAGCGGATGTTGTCTAATTTTCGGAATGTTAATAGAATTTGGCTTCGTGGTTGGTTTTGCGCTGTTGTTCTTCTTATGGAATGCCCCCTTGGCCTAATGGCTAAGGCATCGGACTTCTAATCCGAAGATTGCCGGTTCGAGCCCGGCAGGGGGCTGTCATGGAAACATGCGTTCTTAAAGAACTTGAAGAGTTCTTTTTTTTTTTTCTTTGGTCTTTCCCTTTTTATGAAAGGAATGGGTGTAAAGAAGGGAGAAAGAGAGGAGAAAATAACTTACATAGTAGCCAGGATGAATCCCAATCTGAGCCTTCTCCATGGCTGCTCGACTCGAGACATGTCGCACAGCGTTGATATCTCTGACCCGCTTCTTTTTCAAGGTAACTATCGTCTGAGCAGACAATGTCTTCGGGGCCGGTGGAGGATTGCGAGGTATCCATATCATTTGGGTCAAGGCAGAAGGAGACGCATGGCGAGTTGGAGGCTACTTTGAGAGCAGAGGCTGGGAGGATGGCGAGAACGAGGGGCAGGAGGGAGATGAAAGAGGCCATGTTTTTGGATGCTTCCTTTGGCACTTGATGGATCTTGGGAATGGGTTGCTTTTTTTGGCTTGGATAAGTTTTGAGAAGAGCCAGTCTTCTAAAGAACATGATACAATAGAGGATGTCAAAGTGCTTTGCGCATGGTAGAAGTGAAATTGTAGAGTTGAAACATAGAATTAGAGTGAACCAGTAACTCCAAGGCCAAACAGATCAAGAAAAGAATGGCAAATGTAAATGTAAAGAGAAATGCAGGGTACGACAAAAAGAAACAAGAAAATGCTCAAGCATACAGTGAGAAGATGGGCTCAGTATGTATATATCACAAACTTACACTTCCCACAGCCCAACCAGAAACTGTACCACAAAAGGAAACAAAGGTAGGGTGGCCAAGACCCAATCCGGGATCCAGGAGACCCGGGAGACCCAGAATTGAACCATCCCTGGCGGCACATCAGCAACCGCCCGGATACATATGAACGGATGTGACAATCAGATGCACTCCACATTGTAGCTCTCAACGACGGCCCAATCAGCTTGGCGCTTGGACCTGTAGCCGCCTGGATTTGAGGCCTGTTCCCGGGCTGGATTTTCGGCGCGTGGAAATTAGCACTCCCTATCTTACGCCTAGAATTGCATTTTCTGCTTCCTCCTTTATCAATTGTCTTGGTCGGAAATCAATTGGCATTGGTTTAGAGGTTGTATGATGCTGGGATACTAAAAAGTAAAAGGATGCAAAAAATTAGAGGTAAAAAAAATGTAATTCACTAAATGTATAGTAAAATAGCATGCGCACATGAAAACACAACTCAGGATAAGTAAAACAAAACGAAAAAAAAAAGCAGTCCGAAACGCCTTCCAACATCTCTACAACAGCAGTAACATGTCGAGCACACCATTCTTTTGCAACAGCCACGAGCTTTCCCCTCCTCGTCGCCACCGACACACGCCTGTCACCACCGCCGCAAGACGACAGCCGAGACTTATTCGCTGTCCGAGTCCTTGCCCTTCTTGGCCGCCTTGGCCGCCTTCTTCTCGGCCTTTCTCCGCTTGCGCTCGGCGCGCTCCTCGGCCGTCTCGCCGTCGTGCTTCTTCCTCCTCTTCTTGTCGTCGCCGTCGGCCTCGGGTGCGGCGTCGCCGTTCTCCTTGGGCGAGGCGGGGGGGTCCACGTCCATCTTGTTGGTCTCGTCCGCCTTGGCGGCTTCGGCTGCCGGTGCCGAGTCGGTGGTCTCTTCGGCGGCGGCTGCGCTGTAGTCCTTGTACTCGGCCTTCCACTTGGCCGGTGTCGATTCGTTGGCCCGTCCGTACTTGTCGAGCTTTCCGGAAGCCTTCATCTTCTTCTTCTCCGCTGCGACGGGACCGAGTCCCCAGCGGCGGGGGTAGAGGTCGCGCTGCATGATGCATCGCTTGATCTTGGCAACGACGCCGTGGTCGCACGTCGACATCTCCACGCTCGACATTTGAGCAACGGCGAGAGCGATGGCCTCGCCTTTAGTAGTCATGAGCACCACCTCGTCGTGGAGCTCAATGTCCTTCTCGTATCGTAGGAGACCCGGAAGCATGAGCTTGGCACCATAGCAGCAAGCGCTGACGGCGCTGTCCTTGACAACAATGCGCTTATACATGGTGAGAACCGACTCGAGGGGCTGGATCACTTTTCGGAGGTACGACTCATCGAGCGAGTTGTCGTAGAGCCATTGGGCATCGAGGAGATCCTATAAAGTGTAAAACACATTAAATGAGCAAGACTGTACAGGTAGAAACCAACTGGTGCTAGAAAGACACAACTTACGTGAAGAGTGACGAGGCCGCTGTTCTCGTCCATGCAGCCACTTCGCACACGTCGAAGTTCCTGCATGTGAGCACCAACTCCAAGTAGGAGACCAAGGTGGACACAGAGAGCTACAAAACAACGTCAGCAGTTTGGTTGCGGCTGGTAATGGAGCAAGCGAGGTTGCTAATCAAACGATAAAAACATACTTCGAATGTAGGTTCCAGCTTCGCAGCTGACACGGAATACACCAAGGCATCGATCGTTGTCGAACTCGATCATTTCAGACTCGTAAATGGTTCGGATTCGGAGAACACGTTTGACGGCCGAAATCAAAGGGGGCCTGTTGCACATGTTAGCTGTGCAATACACTAGATTTCAACCTTTCGTAAAACCAACCTCTGGAACAAGGAGCCGGTAAGCGACTCAAGGGCGCGGGCGAACTGGGCCTTGCCGTCACCAGGAAGCTTGGAGTGGAGGCGAATGACAGCCACGTACTCCTTACCAGCTCCCTGCTGAGACTTGACCAGACGCGTCGCACGGTCAATGGCAACAATCAAGCATCCCGTAACCTTGGGATCAAGAGTACCCGAGTGACCAGTCTTCTCCACGCGCAGTATCCGCTTAATCCAGGCAACAACCTCGTGCGACGAGGGGTTTGAGGGCTTGTCTGTATTCGGTGAACTTGGTTAGAGGGGTTGTTTTGGAAGATTTGAAATCAGATAGGAAGTGTTTTCGTCAACATACCAAGGTTGATGATACCGGAGGAGATATACGACTTGAGGTCACGCTTCAAGGGCGAGCAACCGTGGGGAATCGGTGTGAAGTGACCAGTTCGTACAAGGACTATCCATATCCACACAAGTCAGCATTTGACCCTCTCACAGATTGAAAACGAAACGAAAATTCCCCCCATTCCCAGACGCTTCACATACGTTGGTCGTAGTTTTTTAGAAGCAACGGCCAGTTGCTCGTGTCGAGAGCAGGAGTCGAGTTCTGCGGCTTGATGGTGTGCTCATCCTCATTGGCCGCCTTCTTGGCCTTCTTCACAATATCGGTCGTCATCGCGTCCGTGGTCTCGTTTTAGCTGTTCTTTCGTGGAAGTGAGAGAAGCTTTTAAGTGAAAAGCTCTGCGTATGCAAGAATTCGGTCAAGTTATCGAGACCTGGTACGAAGTTGTGTCCAGTAACCTGTTTGTCGTTCGGAGTGTCGGCTCGAGCTAAAAATAAATGAATAAAATGAAACACCCTATTTCCAATTGATAATCAATACCACCCGGGAATCTTTCTTCCACGAGATAAAATGCTTGGGTGGAAAAGATGATAGCGTGGGTGAAGAAAAAAAGAAGGCTATTTTCTTGGACGACAAAACTTTTTTTTTTCTTTTGGCTCTTCCCACACCAAAATTGAAAAGCCAATTCAGTCCAGATGTGGGGGGGGGGGAAAGCTGTGCTAGCCACACTAGGACTGGTTTCTTGTGGCTCCTCACGTGCGATAACAGTGATAAGACTCAGACAGTCCCCACTTGTCCTCACCGCCCAAAGATTGGTATAAAACATGAGGCTACACGTAGCTACGGGACCAGAAACACCCTCTTCAGTCCGACTCGATTGAGTACTTCATAATAGACAAAGATCTACTGGGAAGTATACTACTGGGAAGTATATGATACTCGTTGCGAACAGCTTGGAGAACGCTACCAGAATTTTGAAGACTTCCTTGAGAATTTTCCGGGTATGACCTGCGATTTCTCAGATGCAGAGAGGATGGGCTTTCTCCAAGCTGTTCGTAACGAGTATCATATACTTCCTAGTAGATCTTGCTCTATTATGAAGCCTTCAATCGAGTCGGACTGAAGAGGGTGCTTCTGGTCCCGTAGCTCATTGGCTTCCTACATGACAGTTACCAAGCTGCAAGCCGAGATGGTTTGGTGCTGTGTTGAGGAGACTGGCAGTGTGATGCGATGCATTTCCGCTCCAGCTCACCAGGCAAAGTTTTACTCCGTACTTTTAGAAGGTTGTCGAGAAACAATTTATTTGTTTGTACTCCGTACACAAGGGGGGTACAGTTTCTTTCGCGTTCCCTGGGCCTTTTCAATAAATAACTGTACCTGTGAGGCAGGATACAGATCTGTAGTTTACAAATACGTGACGATACAGTTTTTTCGCGACACCCATTCCTCTTATAATATCTAGAGATTTCCAGATTTGGCTGTTCAAGAGCAGCTAAATCTATTGCGTGAGTCTATGAAATCTCCAACCTGTCTTGATCTGAGCCAAGCATTTTCAACCAGCAAAGGGCATGACACATGGATTCTTCCCAGCAATAGATACTAAAGGATATTAATCATATAAATTGCAATGAGAAGCGTGAGACAGGTCCTTCTGTCCTAAAGGTATCTATGTATGAAAATAACAGATCAAATGAGATTTCCAAACCACAGCAATCATAATCCGCTGTTGCATCATCCCGCCTTTCCAGGCAACGCCTGCTTCAACAAGAGACAAAAAGAGGTTGGCCTGAAGACGCATATGTACTCAGAGCCAAAGAAAAAATATATCGGGAAACTCGCCGAAATATACGACAACATTCGAAATCAGTAGAGAAAACAAAGACGATGCCAAATCGTTAAAACAGCACAAATCATAATGCGTCTCCCCTCCTTGCATCTTCCTCGGTAAGGCCTTGACGCCTTATGCTGCCATGCCGGCTCCCTTGGCGGCTCACCTGCCGACCATTGCCTGGATGCTGCAGTACAGGTGGTTGTATCGATTCCGCCGGCATGGGTGCGGCGCCTCGGAATCCGCTCATCCCAAGATGTGCGCCATCATAGTGAGCATCCATATCGCTGCCTGGGGCGCCGTACGGGTACTCGTATCCAGGTCCGAGGTACCCTTGCGAAAATTGCTCGGGTGCCTTGCCTTTCGCCGGCGATGTCGCGGCACGGCCGTACATGTCTTCCGTACTGGGTGTTCCACCCAAAGCAAGGCCGATAGCATGCTGTGGTGGAGTGGACGCCTGCATTTGCGCCCTGTCTGGCCAGGCCATGACGGTGGTCGCATCACTCGCACTGACTGGACTGTTGAATTGCGATGAATATGGCGATATGTACCGCGGAAACGGCTTCTCGGTGCCCACGGCACTCATGGGCGAGTCGTCCCATCCACGCAACGGGCGCTGGCTCATGGGTGTCTCGCCGTGGTCTTCGGGCTGCACATGGCCGGCCCACATCTTCTGTGCTTGTTTTGGGGAATATTGTGTGTGGAGGTTAGGAGAGGTCTCCAGCTTTCGTAGGAAGTTGCGTCGCTTGCGCCGACCGTTGCAGATGATGGCAAAGCCAGCAATCACAAGGATGAGGGCAAAACCCCCAAATGCGACGCCCACTTTGGCGGCAAGAGTAAACGGTCCTTCTTTGAAGTAGTCGGCAGGGAGGGTGGGTAGTGGGGCCGCATCGGTGGCGTTGACGATGTCACGAGAGAAGACGATACCTTCAATTCCGACAGTGTGGCCTGGAAGGGGCTGTTGTTGACAGGCAGCGTCGAGGACAGTGATAACTAGAAAGACGCAATGGCGAATTAGTAAGAAATAGTTCATCTTGGTAACAAGAAAAAAGGATAGAGATTGTTCATACAGTTACTCATGTAGGGTTCGCTTGCATGGAGACAGCTCGCACATTTCGTTACGAAGTCGGGCTGCCAGAAAGCACAGTAATCGTAGGCCGACACATTGGCAGAAAGTTCTTCAAAGAGAATGGCATTCTTGAGAGGTTCACAAGCAGTGCTGTTTGGTCAAGTCAGCTTAGACTAGCATGTAAATTGATGAGAGAAGGCCGACATGGCATACCTTGTGATACACGGAGAACCACCAGCGTCAGGGTTATCAGGGTACCCAAACAGGCAGTAAGAGGTAGAGTACCGTATATTGTCTTGTCCAAGGAGCCACGTTAGTAAGATCAGGCTATCATTCCCTGTAAAGAAGTATTGTTGTCGAGGGGAATAGTAAAGAGCATAATGAGAAGAAAGGGCGTCTTACAAAGCATCCATTGTGTATCTGTCTGCTTCTGGCTCTCCCAAGTACTTCCCAGTTCACACTCGACACAGTTTTTGAATACCGTGCCCGCCGATCCGGTGTAGTCCTGGACATTACACACGAGGTCTTCGGAAACTGTCGAGTCCAGCACGTTTCCACATTTTGACGAACAAGGCGATCCGGGAGTGACGCGGATCGCTAGGACTGAGGGCACCAGCGAGACCACAGTCGCAAAGGATGTTTGGAGGCGCATCTTGGATAGGTAGGGCGGGTGTCCGATGTGTTCCAACGCGAGTAAAAAAAGGCTGCGAAAGCTTTCTTCGAGATGGCTTCTTCCCTTGAAATGGCGCAGTCGCAATCAAAAGTGCCCGAAGTGCTGTCGGCTTTTTTGGTGATACCGTAAGCAAAGGGTATCGCAAGAGGATGTGAGAGGGGAAATGTCACACAACTGGGATATATGACCCCGCCATCCACAGCGTTTCGCACACAGGTATAAAGAGGGAAAAAGAAAACGAGAGAATCTCCAAATAAGCGGAGGATGAAATGGACCAGCTGCTCAATGGAAGAGTTCAAGATGCAGTATCCAGACGGCCGTGGGGTCCGAAAACATATATGTACAAGGTCTGGGACGATACCCCGTAACTTGAAGTCCACACTTTGTCACAAAATACAAACCAGACCACTCTCGAGCCTCGAACAGGATGGAAGAAACAAAAACAACCACTTACAGGCCGAGACGACAAAGAAGCGAATGGCTCTCGTCAAGGTCGTGGGCGCTAGCGATCAAGTGGGTGATGGGCGAGGGGATTCTTGGCTGTTTTTCCCCCCTTCCAAGACGGAGAGCAAGGGTGTTCTTCCAATGCTGTTCCAAGACGGGTGGAGGTTTTATGCAGGATAGGACGGGCGCATCACACCTCGTCGACTAGCCAAATTCTACCGGTTGGGGAATCGAGAAGGGAAGTAGAGGAGGAAACCAACAGGACATGGTACGATGGAATGGAAAGATGACCACCTCTGGTGAAAACGCAGGTGGAGGGGAGAGATGGAGGAAGAGGAGGGAAGAGGATTGTATCTTGTCAGTGGAAAGTTCCAGCCAGTCGAGGGCTGGGACGGGGTGTGTGCAGTAGCCATGAAGAACTCGCGCACGCAAGGGCCCCCGCCTCGCCTCTGCATGCTGTACGTAGTTTACTTTAGTGTACTCCATATCTCGTAGTGTATTATCTTGTACTATCCTCCGTACTTCGTAAACTACTTGCTTGGGGGAGTACTTTGCACACACGGTTCAATGAAGAAGGAGCCATGGAATGGACACACGGGAGGCCGGGGGGTGTGGAGTGGGGTGTATCCACTCCTCTTCTCCAGCCAATTACAGGCTCAGAACCCATCTTATAACCGCCCGCCTCCACTTCTCACCCCTGTCGGCTCACACCCTCCTCGGCCAATGAGAGCACTGATCACCTTTGCTACTCACGACAGGGAACAGGAACCCGGCCGATGTTGGCGGGATTGCAAATGTGTGTGTGTGTGTGTGTGTGTGTGTGTGTGTAGTTTACTCCGTACGTGTAGTACGGAGTACTCCGTATGCATATGTGTGATGGGGAGTGGGCTCTTGTAGTATTGGAACTCGGTGACTTGACGTGTGAGTGGTTGATTTCTCTTCTCCCATTTTCTCTGCCCCTCCGCTTTTTCATCTCGTTCGGTTGGGTGGCCGTGGTGTCTGTCATGTTGATTCTGGCACCCCCCATGTGCCTCCAGAAGGTGGGTGAGATTTGGCACCGCCGCACCTTTCTACGGAGTAATATTCGTACTTGTAGATGGATGGAAAACCTCACAGGGAGCTACTATGTATCCTCATTATTAACCCGAACCCTAATTGAAGACAGCAAAATATGATACTGGCTGGACAATATCGAGCCTACGGCCACTTTAACATCACGGTTGGTGCAAAATACTCCGCATAAGAGTAAAAAAGCCTGCAGTCTTTCTAGTTGGTAACCTCGTTTTACGGCTCAGTATCTAGTTCGTTTGAGTAGCCAGTGACGAGTGGATTTGGCAACAATAAAGAACCGTCACGCGTGGACTAAATGATGAGCTCTCTTAGAATTGTACTCTATTTCTCTCCCCTATCACCTTTTTCTTGCCCAAAATACGCCGCTAATACAAGATATCATCAAGAGAAACACGGTAACGTAGGTTTTACTGAAGGATTATAAAAAGAGTTCATTGTCATTGATGAACAGTGAAAAAGGCCCTACCATGCCACGCTACGTGGTCTACTTTCTTCAGAAGCAATCTGCTCTCCAAGCACCTCAGCGCGACTTACTGGTAGCAACCTCTTTCCCACTTTGCTGCTGGCTGCAGTATTATCGGGGCCTCCGTTGACGGGTGGCCAGCGCGAATTGACCTGGCTTGGGTGCTTCTCGGATGTTGCGTTTCTGGGCTCGTCTGGAGACGAAGCTGACGATACCGATGTTTCCTGTATGGTGCCACGACTTGTGGATTCGCTGGCCTGTGTTGAAAGAGATTCAATTGGACGCATCACACGCATTTCTCGCTGTGCAGGTCCGCCTTCGTCTGGTTTGTCTTGTTTTACCACTGTCACCGGCTCTGCCACCGCCGGCGGCTTGCGCTGCTTCTTTTCACTTGCTTGTTCAACGCGGTGCGAATATCCCCTGTCAAACACTAGAGTGACTTCATGACCTGATTCGGGAGAAATTCCGCCTCCGAAGAACTCCGTTTTCTCCTTCTCTCCGAGTTCGTATCGTACCGGCGTCGGCAGGTTCCCCATCCGAGCTTGCCGGCTTCTGGATCTTGATTCGTCCTCAGCATCGCGATCCATGTGAGCGCGCCTGGAACGATTGGGAGGAGTATCGCTGGGTGGGGGAGGGGAGAAAGCTGCAAAGGACGGTGTCGGTGTCCCGTTGACCGACGACGCTACAGGGAGTTTCTCAAGCCAGCTTGTTAGGATCGTAATGTCTGGCCGCCGTGACACAGGTGAGTCTTGGAGTCTGAGTGTTTCGAGCAGAGATTGTTCATGTGTAGCAGCTGTCTGTTCCCTTTTCGTGATCGACTGTTTCTCGCGCCGGCTTCTCGATACGCGGTCGTTGTCGGTAGTTCGCGAAGAAGGACGATCATCCATGCGAGAGAGATGAACTGTCTCGGCACTGGGCGATGCTAACTTCTTCCGGTCAGAGTGACGTGTGTCCGACTGTCTTCTTTCATAACCAGCAGGTGTTGCTGACTCTAGTCTACTGCGAGACGACCTACGGTCCCTAGAATGTTCGGTCAAGTTCGAGGTAGAAGTTCTTGACATCGGGGCAGCCTTGACCGGGGTTGCCGTATCCCTTGACCTAGACGATGTTGTGTAAGCTGCATCAGATTGTCCTACAATGGACGCCGGTTCCTTGGCTACTGCAGCCTTTGAATCGCGGGTTGCTGTCTTTGTCCAGGTCGTAGAGTTCTCTGGGATTTTTAATTTAAGCGATGGCCCGGCTTTAGCGCTTTGTGAACCCTTCTCCCGAGTTTGGTCGTGCGCTTGCGGCGCCGGGTGGCCATGATTGGCTTCGTATATAGCCTCGTACTCCTTCCGATGATTCACAATGGCTGTCCTAAGACGAGTCTCGGCTGGTTGTGAGCTCGGTGTCTGCATCTTGGAGATTTGGCCAACAGGCTGCAGAACACCACCAGCCGGTGTCATGACAAGCTTTGCTTTGGGAGGTCCTAGGGTGTCGGCAACCAGCAGGTCCTTAGAACCGCGTCCGAGAAGCCCATAGACATTTACTTCCCCATTGAGAATTCCAATCACAGCACTTGTGCCAGCATACGTGACCGCATCTTCTGTACCACACCGGTTACAGAAGACAATGATGATTTCGTCCATGTTTTCTTCTCTAATAATGGGCTCGAGTCGTGTTACCCAGTAGGTAAGTGTGTTGAGATCGGGCTCGTCTGGCTGACTGGTAAAGGTATCGCGATCCTCCTGTGTCAGCCAAGCCATCGAGACAATGACGATATTGGCATCGCAATTGAGTACATGGTAGCCAAATTCGAATTTGTCCCACGCCGTCTGAAATCTATATGGACTGTTTGCACGTTAGTCACATATACGGCGAAAACGAGAATGGTCATTTGGACTGGTAAATAACTGACTTGAGATCCATGCCTACAAGACGGCCATGTGTTAGTATACTGTCCTAGCTCGAGACAACTCACTAAGAGTGAGGTAATCTGGGCAGGGGTTTGGGGGGTTGGAAGCACGTACAAATCCCTATCGCGGCTTGGCCGAGTCCGGGGATATGGCCACCAAAGAAACCGGGACCCTCAAGCGACCACGTCTCATCTGTGTAGTACAGATGTGACTTGCGGTAGTTTGCAACATTTTCTCCTTCAGAGCTTACAACAATGGCGGAATTGTAGTACTCGGGGCCTGTGGGCCACTTATGGGACACATCGGCCGCCTCTGGGTATCCAGCAACGACGGTGCAATTGTACTTTAAAGCGGCGCTGCGCGCCCATAAAGCGCTGATTCCTCTCCCGGTAGGCTCGAGGAAGGGATGGACATCTCGGAGAGACTTGAAGCTATAGCCTATAAAAGGTGAGATTAAACACATCAAAGGCGGCCGGGTAGCGTATAAATGTGTAGACATCGCTCGCCAATAGACTGATGTCTCTGACCGAGATCTTGGGGATGACAAGGGTAGCACAAACAAGGGGATGGATGAGCTAGGGGGCCTACCTGAAAAGGCCATTTCGGGCAAAACAAGAAGATCGAGGCTACTGGGGTCAACATTCTCGAGGATCGTGTCGGCGCGACTCAAGTTCTTATCGACATCACCCAACTGGGGATCAAATTGAAGGCACGCGATCTTCATGATGGGAGATACGGAAGAGATGCGATGGGGCGGAGAGGGGAAGCGTAAAGTGAGGCGGCGTAGCTAAGTTTGAGTGAGGGGTTGCAGAAGGTCGCAGAGGAATTTGACAGATTGTGAACTGCCTTGAAAAATCTGACAAGACAAACCTTCCGAGCCCCGACCGTCTAGAGAGAAGCCTGATCTGGATATGGGAAATAGGTGTTGCATGAAAAACAACGACTGCGATCGGTCTGAAAAGACCAAAGTCGAATGATCGGCTAGACGGCGTGGGGCTATCAGGCAGGACTCCAACAAAAGTTAGGACGCAACGCTAGGTGCTTGGGTGTAAGTTCACCTGGCTCAATCGTTGAACATGATGAAGCAAGTCGGGTTGGAGGCGAAAAAGAAGGCTGAAGGCTGATCAAGAAGGAATCTAAACTAGGATCACGGGAGTAAATGACCAAAAAAGAATGTGGTCGTACGAAGTAGAAGGGGGATGCATTCAGTTGGCCAGGCTGGCTGGCCAAGAAATCGGCCGGGGGTTTGCATGTCATGGCGCTATTACTTGTACTGAAGGAGTTTGGGGGCTTGTGTGAGATGTTCTGCGGGGGAGGGGACTACTGTGATGTGAACAATTGGGGGCAACATTTGGAGGGGTGGGGGAGGGGTGGGGTGTGACTTTGGGAAAAGAGGGTTGTGTTGATGGGTGCACCACTCAAGCGGGTCCTCTACTCCGTAAGACAATGAGAGGGACGAGAAAGGCCCAAGGCAAGGGGATTGGAGAGCAGTCGCAGGGGGGGCAAGGATTACGGAGTAGTACTAAACTACGGAGTACATGCGAGGGAAGGGGGTGGTGAGCAAATGAGCCTAAGAGGACAGCGGTCAAAAAGGCCCCGTATGCCACTAATACTCCGTACATTTACTTACCATCCAACAACTTAGCGGTTGCTTGGAAGCAACAACCTTGTTTGGGCGATTTCCTATGCACTGTTGTACATTTGCCTCATCTCGCGTATCGTTATTTTCCGTTATCTTGGTCTTTCCTATGTTTTCTACCCTCATCATCCTAGAAGTAGTGGTACAAGAAAATCCGAACATCAAATGGTTCCGGAAGCATCGTGACTGGTTGGCTTGTGGAGTGACGAGACCTTTCGTCGGTGGTGGGGAATAGTCGGTCAAGAAGAAGGCAAATGAGATCAAATACAGGGAAGAAAAAGATGGGAATTAGAAAAAGGAGACGGGGTGTCATCATATGTTTATATTAGCAATTCTGCAAAGCACTCAAGAAGGAAAGAAGAGGTGCTTTCCACAGGTCGGACGAGGAAGGAGCGACAGAAAGCTTGAGAGCCTTGAAATTGAAGGAGAAACTTCACGGCAGATAGCCCTAAGCATATTCACAGACAAGAGACAAGATATCGCGTAGCAAGATTACTGGATCTTTCTCAAGTAATCCCGATCTCAACACTGTCATCAGACAGAGGTGCTGCAATCCGGCGTCCTCCAAACCACTTCAAGTTTGATAACTCGTGAGAGCTATAACTACATCCCCGCCTGAGTCGAGCAAGAAATTCGCTCCCTCTCTGTGCCGAAAGTTTAAGGCAGTATATTGTCAACCTGAGGCGTGGCAGAGGGAGGACAGCATGAGACAACTCAGCTGTACGATCAAGTTCGACTAAAAGTAGGCGGAATTATACATTTTCAGTTAGTTGCTGAGTGCACAACATGTCTCGGGAGTTCCGAGGGATTCATCAACTGGCCGTGGGTTGGTCTTTCACATAGTGTCTGATGAACATTGAGCAAGAACGGATTGCGACTCTGGGTAGCTTGGGGCATCTTGAGAAAAGAAAGAGACAATCACGCCTCGCATTTTGGGTTGTATGTGAATGCCAGTCATGGTGCGGGAATCTCCATCGTAGCACTTCCTAGGTAAAGCTTGACAAATCTCTGAGGGAAAGAAGACGGACAGCGTACAAAAACTAAGTCTGAATAGCACTTCAGTAGCACCCAAATTTACAATCGAGAAATGAAGGCTTGTATGCCGTCAAGTCCAAAGTTTCACGTTTTCGTCTGGCAACGACTTAAAAAAAAGGGGCGAAAGGTGTAGCAAGCAAGTGTAACTCTTGTTAGCAGATATCAATCACGAGCATGCGTATCTCCCTAGCCATACATGGTTTAAAAGGGCGCGCTATCGCTATCGGGAAGCCCAAACTTCCTGCGGAGGCCTGAGTAGGAAGGCATCGACAAGAACAGACTTTCTACCACCGACTTGCCCTTTTCGTGTTTCTAGTGAGATTCATCGGGTTATAGTTTCTGTCCAAATTCTAGTCTGGGTTGCCATGGGACAATTCGGAGTTCCCATTAAGTACTGGAAAGAGTCTGGTGAATGTGACTACCGTCGAGCTTCGTCGATATCTATTGAAGCTGCTGGTTCATCAAGATATTCGGCTATGTCTCCTACCAACCTTTTCTTGTTTCTCCAAGTGCCTCCGTCTCTTAGTATAGTAGTGTGGAGAGGAGAATTCGTGAGAAGGCTTGTCATGAAGAACACGATTTGGATACCCTCCTTCGAGGTTCACGTCGATCAAGGACAAGCTTTCAGGGCAGTGTAAGGACCCTACTAATCACTTATACTCTTGTTAGAAACTGCGAAGACTAGGAACATCGATGGCCAGCTTTTCGGTGGCAAAGAGAGCCTCATAAATGTATGTTGTACAGAACGGAGATTTTATGAGATGGAAGCCATGGTTTCATGATTACAGACGGAGCTATGACGCCTTGGGATTCGGTGTTGCGCAAAGCACTTCTCTTCTTGTTGTACTTTTCTTTTGCAAAAAAACAGCGCAAATTGTGCCCGTATTAACATGTTTCAATTGTACCATCAGTGCCCTTGATATCACAACCATCACTGATATACCAATGAGGTTTCGTCGTGTCAGGCGTGAGAGAAGACTGCCTGGTAGCCAAAAGTAGCACGAGTCAAGCCCGGTCGCCATCATGACATCACAAGAGCAAAGTATGAAGCAAGAGAAAGGGTTGTGACTAGCAGAAGTCATGAAGACGAAGCCAATGTATCAGACAACCTTTGCCTCTGCATCTACATCCAATAATGCCAACAGAACAAGCCGGGATCTCTAATATGAAAGGACACCGAAGATGTTTTGGAAAAATAAGTGAATGTCATTCCATGCGGGATTGAATAGGTACGACTTTACCATCAGTCATCCAGTGGACAACCAGGCTGTCATATGTCGGCTTGAAAAGCGGTTAAGCAGTATAGACCATTCAAAGCCACATAAGTTAAGACATTGCGGCATGCTTTGTGTCCTCCTTTACAAAATGGTACTTTCGAAATGAATATATATCGTTGGGAGTTATTATTGGAAAGGCGCGTAATAAGGGGGCGAGAATTCGTGGAGGTATTGGGATTGGCTAGATGAGGGATGGATGTGTGTGGCTATTTTACATCGGCGGTTGCTGAGAGGCTTTACTACTCCGTGTGCTGATTGTTGACTACTTCGTACATGGCCCTTTACAGTTATTCTGTATTGTCTGCATTCAAGATGCTAGCATGATGGATATTTTACATGCCAAGAAGATCCGTGCCTTGTCGGCAGGTTGCTTGTAGAGTGTGTTTCCAGCCATCTCTCTATATGACGAGGAGTATCGGCGCATCACGATGGCTGTGTCAATCTTTGCGTAGTCAGGCCATACTTCATTTTGGCGAATTCAAACTATCCAAGGGCGCGTTTCCCCTCCTAATGCCCGGCTTGGCAGCATTGTGTAAAGATTCCAGATTCGGTACTGCCTGCCATCTAATGGTCTCGGTGATTTTTTTCACCTTTGCTCAGGGTAGGTTAAACTCGGCCATCTCCAGATGCCAGTGTCTTGCCTTGGTACCAGAAATAGAAGAAAAAAGAAGAAAAAAAAAAAGACAAACGCAAAGAAAGCAAGGGGGACAAGGGTAATATGGAAGTGGCTGGCAAAGGTAGCACTTTGCGTGGCCTCGAAAACAGGCCGGCGTTTTGGAGGAAGGGAGAGAATTGGCCATTCTGACAGAAGGTTCCAATTTCCAATTTCACCTCTGGCGCCGGAGGGGAATTAGTATTAGGAATTAGGAATTTATGTGGAGAGGAGCAGGGATCGGGCGGTATTATCCACAGTAGAAAAGGGCAGCCAATAAAAGCATTCCGCCCAGGCCAGACGACATAAAACACCAGCGCTTAGAGTCGAGAACCGCCATTGATTGGTTAATTTTCTAGGATCCTTTTCTTCCCGCTTTGTAGCCCGCCTCTTATTGGCCGAGCATATCCTTGGCCTCCTGGGTTGGTGCATACGGAGTCGCTCGACACTCGTTGGATGGACATCTAGAACATGAGCAAGGGCGAAGATGGAACTTTGCCATTGGGTTGTTTGCGTTGTGTTGCGTTTTGCGTTCTTTTTCTGTTTCTATTTTAGGCACCAGAGCCTATGCCCATCTTCCCATCTTTCATTTTAGCTGTTCGTTCGGGCGGATCGCCGAGGAGAAACAGCCGGGACGTTCTCTCCTCTCATTTGTCGAGCTCCATGCTCTACCACCCTTTTCCTCTGCCCCCCTCTTCCTTGCCCTCTCTGGCCGTCGCGTGTACTTTTGGTCTTCCTGTGTGTAGTAAAGGTCCGAGAGGTTGACGAGGATCGAGACCTAGCCGCTCATCCTACCCCCGCTCAATCTCTGTATTCCCTGTCCTCTGTACGCCATTCCTCTTACTGGCGACCACGGGCCGATCATTTCCCGTCCCCCCCTCCTCCAATCGCCC